>JARSSU010011042.1:0-74217 GCA_029619165.1 Eurosta solidaginis
AATATGTTTACACTATCCTCCCGAAATGTTGCACACTCCTCCTAACGTTTCTACGTCTGTACATCTCCTGACTGTCTACTTACCTAGGCATGGTCTCAAGCACCAAAATATAAATTTCTTTCTTATTATACCTTCATAGCTATAACTTCTTATTTATACCTTAATACCTATACACTTCTCCACTCGCCTTACGGTTGTTTGCCTTTATGTTTCCGGTTTCCAATTTGCTGCTATAGTTTGTCTTTTTGAGGTGTCTGGCTGATATGATGATACTGTTTTTGTTGTACGGTTTCACTTCTTCTTAGTTCGGGTTTTTCACTATTTATATTATGATCACTAGTTTAAAAAAAACGCGTTTGATTGTAATGTTTAAATATAACTAAACCCTACGTCTATCTTTTTCCTCTTATATTACTCATAATTCAGCTAACACTTATGTACATATATATGTATTATTTTTCACCACATAGGTTAAAGTACAGATATGTATATGAGTATATACATACTTGCATCTTGCATTCGCAGCAAATGACTACCTGTGGGAAGGATTACATTGATTTTTGTATATTTACATATGTACATATGATGTATATTTGAAATGACAGAATATGGATGTGCGTCACCTAAATATCCTTAATAGCCAACAACTCCAACTTAAGGAATATTACACACTAGCTATTTATTGTTTATTATATATAGGATAACCTTCAGATCAAAACTCGCAATTTGGAAAAACCACCATTCAGAATATAAAAACAATGAAGGCCTAAAGTTTTTTATTGTATTCAGCCCAATTCTAAACGAAAATTCCGTGCGAGTTTTTTCCCTTCTCACCATTCCCTCGTATTCTAATATAAATTCCTTATGAGTTTTTTCACTTCTCCCTATCCTCCTATTCTGAACAATGTTCGAAAAAGCGGAAACCGGTTATGGAAGAAAAGTAGGTATTATGAATGTGAGGGAGAGGGAGATTTCTCTGCCATTTCATAAGAGTTTTTTCACATAGTTAAAGGGAATGCATCAAATAGTTAAAGTACATTGGTTCTTTTAAGAAAAACACTTATTTGTACAAATTTGTGCTAAATATGTATTTACATTCTACCACACATTATTCTCACTGTTAATACAACAACAACAACCGCAATATTCTTTATTTTAAGTCGAAAAATATATCATAAGCAACGCAAGATCTCTTCGTATATTTGACGCAGCCATCCAGAAATTGAGCAAAGATTTTTTAAGAAGGCTTAAATAGACTTTGGCATATGGCGAAAGGTGAACTCAACTCGACTTGGCCGCCAGAAAATTGCTTTGCAGAATGAAAGGAGGCAACTCCGGCGGATTTGTGTTATCCCGCCTTCTTCTTCTTCTTATGCTTCTCTGTTGATGTTGCTGTGGCACCAATTCATACTCATTTCAGTGAATACCACATGAAATGCAATAATGTACATTATTTCTCAATTTGAAACAAATTCGCAACAATAATTAAACTTAAATTTTTTAAACAAAATAGAAATGCGCAACGCAAATTTCAATTGACAAAACAGCTGACTTCGAAAATCCAAAATTCCAATTCCCCAATTATTCTTCTCCGCGGAGAACAAATTCCGCGAGAATATTTAGAATTGGTCTTATTGTCTAAATATGGAAAATGTAAGTAAATATATGAAGCAAACAGACACGTAAAACTGTTATGCTCTTTACAATTATCTTACATACAACATTATCTTAAATGCACATGAATTAAATTAAAGTAGACCTTATAATTTTAGTAGGGATATGACAGAGTTTTGATGATTGAATTCCTCTATCTCGGAACTTCTGATTGATTTAGCCTTCCGTTTTCGGTTCTGACTGTTTGATAGTGTTTAAACACAGAAAATTTTGTTGCTAATTATCGGCAACTTCTCTGTTGGAGTTCATGGCAACTCTATCCACACAAAAATTTTAAATTTTGTTTATTCTAAATAATTTTAACTGAAAAATTTTAAAAACAATCATGAAATAGTATTGCTCAAACATTTAGAGTCAGAAAGGAGTCATAATTCGGAGCTTTTATGCTCATTATAAGCTCATTTGGGAGTCCGAAATGAATGAATTTCCCTAATTTCGTTGGTCAACTGATAATGAGCCATATTTCGTAATCATATGATCATCATCGATATGGTTCCTAATAGTGTGCATAAACAGCTTAAATTTTGCCCTTGTACTTACTTACTTACTTACTTAATTGGCGCTTAACCGTCTAAACGGTTATGGCCGTCCAACAGGGCGCGCCAGTCGCTCCTACGCTCCGCCAACCGGCGCCAATTGGTCACACCAAGGGAGTTTTAAATCGTTTTCCACCTGGTCCTTCCAACGGAGTGGGGGGCCGCCCTCTACCTCTGCTTCCATAGGCGGGTTCCGATACAAACACTTTCTTGGCCGGAGCATCATCTTTCATTCGCATAACATGGCCTAGCCAGCGCAGCCGCTGCGTTTTAATTCGCTGGACTATGTTGATGTCTGCGTATAGCTCGTACAGCTCATCATTAAATCTTCTTCGGTACTCGCCATCGCCAACGCGTAGAGGTCCATAAATCTTTCGAAGAACTTTTCTCTCGAACACTCCCAAAGCCGCTTCATCTGCTGTTGTCATGGTCCATGCTTCTGCCCCATATAGCAGGACGGGTACGATAAGTGACTTGTAGAGTATGATTTTCGTTCGCCGAGAGAGGACTTTACTTTTCAATTGCCTACCTAGTCCAAAGTAGCATTTATTGGCAAGATTGATTCTTCGCTGGATTTCAGTGCTGATGTTGTTGCTAGTGTTGATGCTGGTTCCCAAATAAACGAAGTCTTTTACTATTTCGAAATTATGGCTGTCAACAGTAGCGTGGTTCCCAAGGCGTATATGCGCTGACTCTTTGCTCGATGACAGCAGGTACTTCGTTTTGTCCTCATTCACCATCAAACCCATCTTTACCGCTTCTTTTTCCAGCTTGGAGTAAGCAGAACTTGCTCTTGTACGACTCTTCTAAAAACCATTCCCGTGTTATTTATCTGCCTTATTGGCCTCATGCATTGCACTTTTTTTGATGAAATTGTGACACTTAATTGATCCTTAAGGACGGATTTTGGACACGTACCAGAAGAAAAAAATTTTAGAAAGGAAAATCTAAAAAGGTCATATTTATTTTCACAAACTTACTAAAGAGGTCCTACGGGTAGCGTCAGTCCATCGGGATATAGTATCTTAGATATAGCAAAACTTGCACTTACAGATGTTTGCAGGTAAGTAGTAACAAAGGCGAGGAATGAAGGTCCTTTACAACCGAATCAAGTAAAATTTTCTTTCAGAAAAAGGAAATGCCAAGAAAAAATTTCAAATTTTGTTTCGAAGTTGCTTTACTAAAAATACATTCTTGGCATGCGACTCATCATTTCTACCTTATATGAGTCATATATGAGTTTTGTATAATTATAGGTTTAGATTTTCTCGGGGCACATATTTCTCACATATTTCGGACTCATAATAAAGAGAGCTTCGAAAATATTTCGGGGGTGATTAAAAAAAATGCGTTCAAATTTAACCAAATTTTCATATTTAAAAAAATAATCAAATAAAACGAATTGATAGCTGAAGAAAAATAGCAAAGGCAAGTTGCTCCACTTTTCAGTATTACCATTTGTATGTACCCATGAAAAAGACAAATTTTGTCTCCAAAGCCTCAGCTGAGTATGTAATGTTTGGTTATACCCGAACTTAGCCTTCCTTACTTGTTCGTTATAAAAGAAAAACTAGATATTTCTTTTTGTTAATAAAAAATTAAAACAAAAATTTTTAAGTTGAGCGGTTTCATTGAAAACAATATTTACATAAAGTAATAATAATACCAAAAGGTAGAAAATAATTAAGCAGGTCAAGGTACTAGTCATCACACTCCTCATTAATCTCGGCATTGATCAGACAATTGAATAAAAGCGTTGGACGCGTCAAATCTCTATTGATAGTCCTTAGTAAGACCAACTGAACCTTAATCACACTTTAGAAATTTCACAAGCCCAACGCTTTTAAGTTAATTGTTTTGCCAACGCCCTAGATTGATGAGGAGTGCGATGTCTAGTACCTAGGACGTACCTAATTATTTTCTAGCGTTTAGTATTATTATTATTTAATGTAAGTATTATTTTCAATAAACGCGTTTACTTAAAATTTTTTTTAATTATTTTATTTTCAAGTTTTTAGTCTTTATTTTATTGTCTGTTATTTCTCATTGAGCTATTTAGTTCATTTAGTTACTCATTATTACAAGGACCCTTCCCTGACAATTTGTTACAATCTAAGTCATCAATATATAATCCTTTCAAAGACTTTACTCGACTCAGCGCCACGTATGCTTGTCCCTCCTCGAACTCCAAGGTATTTTGATGTCACTTTTACCGGAGTGTATGTAATATTTTTGACTAAGCGCGTGTAACCCACCACACCGGCACACTGGCAGGTGCAACCCTGGCACCCACTTAACACACCACACACTACTACTAACACATCCACACACATAAGTTGTCACACCACATATATATATATTTATACATAAACATAAATAACAACTTGTAAACCACCGAGCGATACAGTCGTCTTGGCGCGCAATCGCAACGTCTTTAAATAAAACAATTTTACTATGTTAAATATAAAAACGTTTAAACCCAATTTTCTTTATTTATTTCTCGAGTTTGTTGGTACGTTTGAGTGCAAGGTGAGTGCATTGAACAGTGCAAAGATCAAAAGGGCTTTAAGTGTATCTATGATCCTTCGAGCAGTAAAGAAAGGCACTTATAAATAAGGGAAAATCACCATGTAGGAAAATGAACCTAGGGTAACCCTAGAATGTGTTTGTATGACATGTGTATCAAATGGAAGGTATTAAAGAGTATTTTAGGAGGGAGTAGGCCATAGTTCTATGGGTGGACGCCATTTAGGGATATCGCCATAAAGGTGGACCAGGGCTGACTCTAGAATTTGTTTGTACGATATGGGTATCAAATGAAGGGTGTTAATGAGTATTTTAAAAGGGCGTGGGCTTAGTTCTATAGGTGGACGCCTTTTCGAGATATCGCCATAAAGGTGGACCAGGGGTGACTCTAGAATTTGTTTGTACGATATGGGTATCAAATGAAAGGTGTTAATGAGTATTTTAAAGGGACGTAGGCCTTAGTTCACTAGTTGGACGCCTTTTTGAGATATCGCCATAAAGGTGGACCAGGGGCGACTCCAGAATTTGTTTGTACGATATGGGTATCAAATGAAAAGTGTTAATGAGTATTTGAAAAGGGAGTGGGCCTTAAATCAATAAGGTGACGCCTTTTCGAAATATCGCCATAAACGTGGACCAGGGGTGACTCTAGAATGCGTTTGTACAATATGGGTATCAAACGGAGTGGGCTTTAGTTCTATGGATGGATCCTTTTCGAGATATCGCCATTAAGGTGGACCAGGGGTGACTCTTTATGTGTTTGTACGATATGGGTATCAAATTAAAGGTATTAATGAGGGTTTTAAAAGGGAGTGGTGGTAGCTGTATATGTGAAGGCGTTTTCGAGATATCGACCAAAATGTGGACCAGGGTGACCCAGAACATCATCTGTCGGATACCGCTAATTTATTTACATATTATGTAATACCACGAACAGTTATCCTTCCAAGATTCCAAGGGCTTTTGATTTCGCCCTGCAAAACTTTTTCATTTTCTTCTACTTAATATGGTAGGTGTCACACCCATTTTACAAAGTTTTTTTTAAAGTTATATTTTGCGTAAATAGACCAATCCATTACCATGTTTCATCCCTTTTTTTCGTATTTGGTATATTATTATGGCATTTTTTTTATTTTTAGTAATTTCTCGATATCGAAAAAGTGGGCGTGGTCATAGTCTGATTTCGGCCATTTTTTACACTAATATAAAGTGAGTTCAGATAAGTACGTGAACTGAGTTTAGTAAAGATATATCGATTTTGCTCAAGCTATCGTGTTAACGGGCGAGCGGAAGGACAGACGGTGCGACTGTATATAAAAACTGGGCGTTGCTTCAACCGCTTTCGCCCTTTTTCACAGAAACAGTTATCGTCCTATAATATAAGCCCCTACCAAATTTTACAAGGATTGGTAAATTTTTGTTCGACTTATGGCATTAAAAGTATCCTAGACAAATTAAATGAAAAGGGCGGAGCCACGCCCATTTAGAAATTTTCTTTTATTTTTGAATTTTATTGCACTATATCATTACTGTAGTCGAATGTTGATATAATTTACTTATATACTGTAAAGATATTAAATTTTTGTTAAAATTTGACTTAAAAAAAAATTTTTTTAAGTGGGCGTGGTCGTTCTCCGATTTTGATAATTTTTAGTAGGCATACATATAGTAATAGGAGTAACGTTCCTGCCAAATTTCATCATGATATCTTCAACGATTGCCAAAATACAGCTTGCAAAATTTTAAATTACCTTCTTTTAAAATTGTCCAAAATTTTACTAATATTCTATTCTACGTTATAAGTTCAACTCATCTACCAATTTCATCGCTTTATCCGTCTTTGGTAATGAATTATCGCACTTTTTCGGTTTTTCGAAATTTTCTATATCGAAAAAGTGGGCGTGATTATAGTCCGATATCGTTCATTTTAAATAGCGATCTGAGATGAGTTCCCAGGAACCTACATAGCAAATTTCAGCAAGATACCTCAAAATTTACTAAATTATCGTGTTAACGGACAGACGGACGGACGGACGGACGGACGGTTGGACATGGCTCAATCAAATTTTTTTTCGATACTGATGATTTTGATATATGGAAGTATATATCTATCTCGATTCCTTTATACCTGTACAACCAACCGTTATCCAATCAAAGTTAACATACTCTGTGAGCTCTGCTCAACTGAGTATAAAAATAATACGGGCGCGATAAATAATTACAAAGCAACAAAACATATACGGGTCTTAAAACACAAAAAAAAACAGAACGGGCACGAAAACGGGCAATAAAACATACATATATATGTACATACGTACATGTTAAAACAAAATGTTAAGCACAAAACAGCATTTTACTGCAAAAGTGGATACACATTAGGGTGATACAAGAAAAAAAATTACGCATTTCGGCAAAGCGTAAAACTATTAACAAATTAAATTAAAACGAGGTAATGCAAATAAAGAGCTAAATCCATTCCGGGCGTGTATTAAATACAACGAATAATCAAATCGACGAACTAACACAACATCATAAACCCAGAAAAGCATTAAGCAGGAAATTTTTCACCCTCTACGCCCTTAATGGTTCTTCAAAACCAAGCGTAGCCAGATTTGTAAATACAAGTGTATAGGTAAGTGAGAGCGCACTGATAGCGCGGACTAATTGTTTTTCGTGTAAGCCAGTTGTTAGACGGCAACTAGCAAACACTTCTATTTTTTATCTTTCATGAAAATGAAATGGTATATTAATTTTGGCACGAATCTCAAAATTGTAAGTCCTTAAAGGAAAATAGATAGACCCACCATTAAGTATACCGAAATAATCAGGATGATGTCCCGTCTGTCCGTCTTTCTGTTTGTTTGCAAACTAGTCCCTCAATTTTTGAGATATCTAGATAAAATTTGGTGAGCGGGTGTATTTGGGTGTCCGATTAGTCATTTGTCGGAACCGGCCGGATCGGACCACTATAGCATATATCCTCCATACAACTGATTTTTCAGAAAAAGAGGATTTTTGTCATATCTTCCTCAATATATCAGATTGAAACTTCAAACTTCAATATATACTTTCGTATATTGCACAAATTTTTGTCTGAAAAAATCATAAAGATCGGTGGTATATATAGTGTATATATGGTGGTATATATAGTATATATATATATATATATATATATATTCGCAATTTCAATAGCATATGTTGTTGTCTGAAAAAAATCATAGAGATCGGTGGTATATATAGTATATATCTCATACAACCGATTGTTCAGATAAGAAACTTTTCGCAATTTCTACCCCATTTTAACAGCTATAAGCTTAAAATTTCACCAATTGCTCACGTATATAGTATATATTGTTGTGTAAAAAAATCATAGAGATCGGTGATATACAATATTGTTACGAATATTAGCAAAACTAAGGGGTGCTGCCATCTCTAAGCCGATGCTAAGGAGCGTCTTGCATGCACATCCATAGATCAATCATTATGTATCTACATAAACGAATAAAACATTATGTCTACACATATGTACGTACACGCAGCAGAGAAGAGATGCTCCCAAAAGTATGCAATTGTAATTGTTGAAGTGTCGCTCACAAATACACGCATATGAGAAGCTATATACGTGCATCTGTAGTTATAATTATATGACGGCAACTAAGCAAATTCTGGAAGCTCCTAGAAGATGCCACGAGGAAATTACAGAGTATAAAAGCACAAGCGGTAGAGGCGCTATTTTCAGTTTCGATTAAGACGATATCTAGCGAGCAATAGCAGTATTATTTTGAAAGTCAGTTTCATTTAAGCTATCAGTTTGGCCATTAAGCTAGCTAGTTGCACAGTATAAGTGTTATTGTGAAGTACTTTAATAATGGCCATTTTGCCATTATTCAATATTGGAGTTATTTATTCAACAGTTTAGTGATACGAACTTAGCAAAAAGGCAAATAAGAGGATTTGCAAGCAAATTCGTTACAATTGGTGTCAGAAGAGTAATTGTTGAATAAATTCCGAAGATTGGGAATACAACTTGGACATGGCAAAGTTGAGTGAATTGACTGAAGGAGGAGTTGGATGTCCGTGGATTGGCTACTTCTGGCGATAAATCCCAGCTACAAAAACGAATAAGTGTAGCTATGGTATTTGAAGGAATCTACAATGCTGAGGAGTATATCTTTCATTATGATAGCGACAAAACAACAAAAAAAAATGGAAGAAAAAACGAAACACCGCAGACAGTGACGAGCACAATATCTGTACAAACATCGACAATGGCATCTCAGCTGGAGTCACAGGAGGCACGCATTTCAGAAATGGCTTCGCAAAGGTCATCTCAATTGGAAGAACAGAAGACATATATGTCATCTCAATTGGAAGCGCAAGAGGCACGTATATCTGGAATGTCGACAAAAATTTCGGAACAGGTATCATCGCAGCTCTTTGCGAAACTGGAAGAGCAGGATGCAAAAATTTTACAACTCGAGGACAAAATTGATGCCGAGATAGAAGCGTTGAAAGGTCTTATGCAACAGTTACAACTAAATCGCCCAGCTGTTCCAGCGAGCAATCTGAAGGTAAAAGCTCCATCTTTTGATGGCTCTGTTCCTTTCGAGGTATTCAAGCTTCAATTTGAGAAGACGTCAGCAGTGAACAACTGGAATGCTGAAGATAAAGTTGCTGCTCTATTCGTAGCATTGAAGGGGCCAGCAGCCGAAATCCTACAGACGATTCCCGAGGGAGAGCGGAACAACTATGAAGCATTGATGGCCGCTGTCGAGAGACGTTATGGAAGCGAGCATAGAAAACAGACATACCAAATTGAGTTGCAAAACCGTTACCAAAAGCAAATCAGACATTACAGGAGTTTGCTTCGGATGTTGAAAGATTGGGTCATCTTGCAAATGTGGATGCACCCGTGGAATACACTGAAAGGGTAAAGATTCAGAGCTTTATTAACGGCATACGGGACGTCGAAACGAAGCGAGCCACATACGCGAACCCAAAGCCAACATTTGCTGAAACGGCATCCCATGCACTGACTCAGGAAACAGCGTCACTTTTGAGTAAGCCAGCATACAAAGCTCATCGCGTGGAAATGGAAAGGCCAGATTGGGTAGACACAATTTTGGAAGCACTGAAGGGATTACAACAAAACAATGCCGGAGTTATGAAGTGTTTCAAGTGCGGTAACCCAAGTCACATTGCACGTCATTGCAGCACCGGTCATGGTAGTTCCAACTTGGCTGGTCGTAAACGCAAAGCTGGAGGAGATAAACAAGAGCGAGTCAAATGTAAAGATCGAGAACTTGCCCCAGCTATTGAATGTCGTGTGATATCTATCTCGCAAACTGGAAGGAAATCGCGCAGTCTTACCCTCAAAGGAAATGTGGATGGCAAGGAGCGTGTACTGACTGTAGATACGGGCGCATCTCATTCCTTGATCCGATCTGATTTGGTCAACAGGAAAGTAAAGCCATTACCTGGAGCAAGATTGCGTACGATTACTGGCGAGTATAACTAAGTCCAGGGAGAAGTGGTATGTGAAGTCTTAATTGGGGAGGTCATGGTTCTACACAAATTCGTTGTGGCAGAGATCGTTGATGAAGTCATATTGGGAGTGGACTTCTTGGTTGACCATGACAGCAAGATCGATATGCAGAGAAGGGTGATGCGTTATAAGAACCAAGATATACCAATTAACTTCAGTTTGGAGAAAGGGTTCAGCAGTAATAGGGTA
This sequence comes from Eurosta solidaginis, assembly GCA_029619165.1. Classification (NCBI taxonomy): domain Eukaryota; kingdom Metazoa; phylum Arthropoda; class Insecta; order Diptera; family Tephritidae; genus Eurosta; species Eurosta solidaginis. The sequence continues at coordinate 10,471 of JARSSU010011042.1, forward strand.
CTGGTGGAAAAGACTCGACAAAGACCACGAAAGTCAAAGGCAAAAGTTGATAGATCGAATCGGCCAAATAAATCAAAATCAAAAGTATCTGCGAGAGAAACACTGGCATTGACAAAACCTAATGGACGCACAAAACCGAAGCAACGAATTTCCCAGAAAGAATGCGAGGGTAGTTTCAAGCCAGAGCACACTACTGTGGGGAAACGTGGGAACGATACTGGTTATGCAAAGCAAATCCATCCAGCGCAAGCTCTACGAAGTAGTTCATTGGCCAAACAACAGAGTGTGAAGGAACGAACCAGGGTATTGAGTAGTACGATGAAACGCAGGTACCATGAGAACAATAATTCGAAAGGTTTTTTGGCGGGAGATTCGGTACTGTTATACAACCCTCACCGGCGGAAAGGTGTTCCATCCAAATTTCTGTGCAGTTGGGAAGGCCCGTACAAAGTTGTGAAGAAGATCAGTGACACCATCTACCGCATACAAACCATTGGGAAACCACGAAGTAGAAGAGTGGGTACATTTGGAGATGCTGGCAGCGTTTAGATCGAGAGATTTGTCTGGGACGATCAGACTTAGGTGGAGGGCAGTGTTACGAATATTAGCAAAACTAAGGGGTGCTGCCATCTCTAAAGCCGATGCTAAGGAGCGTCTTGCATGCACATCCATAGATCAATCATTATGTATCTACATAAACGAATAAAACATTATGTCTACACATATGTACGTACACGCAGCAAAGAAGAGATGCTCCAAAAGTATGCAATTGTAATTGTTGAAGTGTCGCTCACAAATACACGCATATGAGAAGCTATATACGTGCATCTGTAGTTATAATTATATGACGGCAACTAAGCAAATTCTGCAAGCTCCTAGAAGATGCCACGAGGAAATTACAGAGTATAAAAGCACCAGCGGTAGAGGCGCTATATTCAGTTTCGATTAAACGATATCTAGCGAGCAATAGCAGTATTATTTTGAAAGTCAGTTTCATTTAAGCCATCAGTTTGGTCATTAAGCCAGCTAGTTGCAAAGTATAAGTGTTATTGTGAAGTACTTTAATAAAGGCCATTTTTCCATTATTCAATATTGGAGTTATTTATTCAACAGTTTAGTGATACGAACTTAGCAAAAAGGCAAATAAGAGGATTTGCAAGCAAATTCGTTACAATATATATATTAGTGTGTATATAGTATATATATAGTATACTAGGAAAGACCCCGCGAACTTCGTTTCGCCGAAAATAAGTTAAATATAACTGAAATACTTTTTGAATCCTGTTGAGCAACTTACAATTGTTCATTGTGCTTTTATTTTTTTTTATAAAAGCTTACATAATTACAGAAGTTATTAAAAAATGGCTTGTGAAAATCAAATGAAATATAGATATGCAGTCATGTTAGAAGAACATCAACAGCAAAATTTTTAGAAAAAATCATTGCAATGCTCTTTATACAATGTGGAAAAATTAATAGAGTGTTTTGTGAGATGTAAGTGTCAATGAGTGAATACATCTTTATTCAAATATTGTTAGCTTATTTATACTAAATTATTCTAAACATATTCTTACATACATATTTTTTTAAGCATACATACTTACATACCTACATAAAACTCGACACAAATATGTACCTACATATGTGTGTTGAGCTGCGACTGTGGGAAACGCAATGTCAGCAAATTTGCCTGAATGCAAATTTGCTTTAGTCGTGTGTTGTACACACACCTGTATTAAATCCTGTGAATTGCTCTGTCAGCAACAATTAGCAAATGCCCCTTTTGTGTTGATTAAAATTTAGACTCTTTTTGTTACAGGGTAGCATATTAACTGGTTTACTCATTTTGGCATTGAAATTGTTGGCTGTTTTCACTACATCTCCCTTTTTATCTGAATGCTTATGCATTTGGCGAATGCATGAGCATTCTGTTTTTATTTAGTTAAGTATAAATTAATTCTATATTTTGTATTTTATGTTTGTAGGTTGAAAATTTACTTATTCTATTAATTTAAGTCTATTTTTGTGTATTATTATTTTCTTATTGTTTATGATATTGTTACTGGGAAATTTTTGCTTATCATTATTTCCTATTCTAGACGGGATTAAAGTGTAATTATTTTTGCTATTGAGATTTTCCACTTTATAGGGTATTAGAGTAAAATTATTATTTTTATCGATATTTTCTACCTTATAGGGCCCTTTATATCTACTATCTAACTTATGACTTGCTTCATTTTTTAATAACACTAAATTTCCTATAGTTATTTCCTTATAGTGAATATTTTTATCATAACTAATCTTTTGTTTTTCTTTAGCTTCTTTTACTAATTTAAAGGCTCTATCCTGTGATATTTGTAACCTATATTTAATTTCTTTACCGTAAGCCTCATAATTGTATAATGGGCTTACCGTATTTTCTTGTAAAAATTCGTAAGTCTGGGGTTTTTTGCCAAAGATCAATTCGAATGGGCAATAACTATGGACTGTAGATGGGGTTGTATTGTAACGATATGCAAAATATTTAAGATACTCATCCCAATCATCTTTGTTATAGGATATGTATGAACACACATATTCATTGAAAGTTCTATGGCTAAGTTCAACAGTGCCTAACGTTTGGTGGTGATAAGGCGTAGATGTTTTATGCTCAATTTAAGAAGCTTACATAGTTCCTCAAATAAGCTATTTTTATATTCAGATCCCATATCCGTTATTATTGTTTTCATACTTCCATAAATTAAGATGAAATTTTCGAATATGGCTCTGGCTACTGTTTTTGCATGTTTGCTCTGTATAGGGATTGCAACTAAGTATTTAGCTCAGAGTGACAGCGTATTCTTTTCCATTTAATGATCTCGGTAAAGGTTCAATTGTATCTATTTGTACTGTTTCGAACGCCTTCGGTGATGTTTAAGTGAAAATAATTGGTTTTTTTAAATTTTTATAAATTTTATTTTTATTACAATTTACGCATTTCTTTATATATTTTCTTATATCATTTTTCATAATTTTCCAGTAATATTTTTGTCTTATTTGATTAGTTGTACGATTGATTCCTGGGTGGCCACCATTAACAGGTTCATCGTGATATTTTTGAAGAATCTTTTTATTTTTATAATTTTTTGTCACATGCACAACCTCCGGAGTTAATGCAATTTTGAGAACTTTGGTACCTATTTGTTTAAATGTGTCTACTCGAGTATAATTAAACAATTTGTCTCCTAAAGGACAACTGTATTTTCTTAATTCCCGGCTTTTTCCATAAGCCTGGTAAAGAATTGGCCTAAGTCAATCTTCGCCTCAACAATTTGATTCTCTATATTTATTTCACTACAAATTTTCTTTCCTTTTTGAAATATAATTTCGGAGGATCGAAAACGAGCTGGACTAGTCTTTTTACTTCACATTTATTAAGCGCTTCGTATACTATAGGGTTCTCTTTGTCACTTTTCTTCTCTTCATTCCTATTACTGTTATTACTGGAATTCTTTTTAGTTTGCGATCTTGTCGTGGCTTTCATTATTTTACATGCCTGTACTGACATTTCTTTTAAATCATTGATATCTATTCGTGACAGAGCGTCTGACACGTAATTTTCTTTTCCGGCTATGTACTCCACCCCAAAGTCATTCTCTTCCAAATCTAATCTAATTCTAGTTAATTTAGATGAAGGGTTTTTCATTGAGAATAAATATGTTAAAGGTCGATGATCCGTTCTCACTGTGAATTTTCTGCCATAAACATATGGTCTAAAATATAATGGCCCAATGTATGGCCGCCAATTCTTTTTCGATCCTGGCTTTATTTATTTCGCCTTTTGTAAATGATCTTGAGGCGTAGGCAATGGGTAATGTTTTCCTTCATACTCTTGGCTTAGCACAGCACCGCAAACATAACCACTTGCATCAGTTGTAATAAAGAACTCTCTATCAAAATTGGGATATTGTAGGATATTTGGACTAATAAATGCTTTTTTTAGGTAGCTAAAAGGTTTCTCGCAGTCGTCTGCCCAATTGAAAATTACATTTTTACAAAATGCGACAAATCTTTTTGCTTCATCGGAATTTTGGGAGTTGGGTAAATTTGAACAATTTTAAATTTATTTGGGTCTGGTAAAATTCCAGTAATTGTGCATTTATATCTCAGATAAGTAACTTCTTGACTGAAGAATAAACATTTACCGGAATGTAATTTTAAATATATTTTCTGCAAGTTGAAAGACATTTCTTAAATTTTGTATCGTATGTTTTCGGAGCATCCTAATACGACTAAGCCGTCCATGCATAAAAATGCTTGTGATGGTTTCAGACCTGCGAATGCCAATGTCATCATCCTCTGGAATGAGTTTGGAGCTACTTTGAGGCCATAAGGTAATCTTTTGAAACGATAAGTCCGTTATCCGCTGTAAGGATGTGATATCTCTTGACTCTAGGCTGAGTTCCTGACATTAAATTAGGGATGAGAAATATTTCGCTCTTCCTAATTGATCCAGAATATCATCTATTCTAGGCAAGGTAATTTATCAGCTGTTAATTTTTATTTATTTGTCTGAAATCAAACACTAAGGTAAGTGTCCATAATTTCATGGTACTAGGATTTTTCTGAATTTCTACCTCTCTTGCGTTAAAACAAATGAAGGAAAACTAAAAGTAAATTTCTCCCATTTAATGGATCAATGTAATATAAGTTTCACCTAATTCCAAACAAACCTAACAACGTTCTAATTATATAAATCAAAGCTGTGTGAGTACTCAATGTACATAATTTCGTGGCAAAATTTTCTGATGTACCTAATCCGTGGTAGAGCGTCCCTAAAATCGTGGTATTTAGTTAACTCTAATTTTATTGGAAAATAGATATATTGATTCAAAGGCAAATTCCTAAGATACACAAATGATTACTGAAATTCATATTCAGAAATTTAAAATTTAAACTATTTTTTTTATTGTTTTTTATTATGAAAAGAATTTCAAGACCAAAATAAATAAGTAAAAAGAATTCGTTTAATGTACGTGCTTTTCAAAAACTTTTTATTTTTATTTTTATTGTTGTTGTTTTCTTTTTTGATTTTTTGTTTGTTGTTTTTTTATATTGTTCATTAAATCTAATATTTCTTAGAACTTTAGACATTGTTGATATGAATAAGTAACATTCAATGAAAAAGGTTTAAAACAAAAATAAACAATAAAAAAATGATTCAGTTGATGTAACTTGTTACTTTTCTAAAAAATTACTTTATTTATTATTACTAAACATTTTTTTTGTTTTTTTGTCATTAGTGACACCATTAAGCGCATCTGTCAAATCTTCTTTTGTGTAACGAGCTTTTGTAATTTTTTCTATAAATTAGTTATTAACCCAATATCAGCGAATAGAAATCGAATTTAGTTTGAGGCAGTTTTCTTAAATTTATTTGAAAAATACGCGCATAAATAACTCCACTCCAAAATGAGTGCTTTCCTGCTGAAATGTAAATGCGCAGTATACCACGAAATTAGGGCATGCACAAAATTTGGTGTACGTAAATTCGTGGTATCGCTTTAGGCGGTAATTTGAGGTTATATTCAAATCCATTATCATATTATTCAAAACATAGTAAAGAAGTTGAAATCTTGATACATAATTTATTGGTTTGATGAGCTTGAGGCCTTAAAGTACATAAAAACACGTTTATTTTCCTTTTTCAAAAATATTTAATTGATCGATATCAACCTGAAGTCATCATCAAGAACGCATGATGTGAAAAATTATTGAAAACTTATGAATAAACAAAAGTTCTATAATGACACTTATTATTAAACATATAAATTGTTGGAAATTAGCTTAGGTCATAAGACGATACCAGTTTTGAACATATTGGACTTACATCTTTTTGCTACTTAATGCACAAATTGTGTATGAAATTTAAATATAATATCATTACATCAGTAGATAATAACACACAATATAAAAACACTGTGATATCATTCCCTCTCAAAAGCTAAACATTTAAGGTGATGGCGCTTGCATACGCGCAATTTTATGCTGTCTACATCTTCTCGATAATTTACAACTTTCGATATATTTTGTTGTATGCACAGCCCTATCTACGTCAACCTTCTCTTATTCTGTCTCCACGTCAAAATCGGCAATCGTTCGTTTGAGCTACAGTTCACAATACAGAATGGGAGACCTAAATGTCTAGCGGATTGCAATTTTTAAATTATAGATCCGCTTTTCACGTTACCATGATCAATAATTTTATCTGGTCAAAAGTTTTATGCTTAATTTTATATAGATTTTGTATAGAGTAAAAATTATAATCATACATTCTGTATAATAGGCATAACCTTATACGCACGCCACGTAATAGCCCCATATGTTTCGAAATTCTATAGAAATAAATCGTATGTTACATACGATTTTATTTCTTAGAAATAAAATATCGACACTGTTTTTCTCTTCTACTTGTTTGTATAAAAAATTTCGTCCAAAAATCGAAATAGAAATTTTTTTTCCGAAGAAAAAAAATTTTATTTTCCTGCTTTCGGTGTAGTTCTACATATTGTGACGATATTATGCCCCGTAAGGCGTACTTATCATCTCATAAGCCGATACTAGCAGTTCACTTGTATCTACCATACCATAAAAAAATCAATCTTAATGTGTCATACACATATGTACATTGGGGTGGCCCCTTATTTTCCAAAGTGTTCCGAGTCGCGGATCTCAACCCCCTATAAATATCAAGTAGCCTAAAACTTGTTTATACAAATTTTAGGTTCACGAAGAAGGATTTAGAAGGGGCGCAAAGACCTTGAGTCCTGAAAAATGCACATGAATTTTTCAGCAATTTCTTAAGTTGTCATCACCTACTGTTCATTTGTTTATGAGCGAAACTGTTATTTATCGTGTGCTTGTACGTTCTAGAGATATTTGACTTATTCAAGTATATCTAAAACCACAAAAATTGGTCAAATAATAATAAAGTTATAAAATAAATTATGCCTTAAACACGGTGTCATTACTTCAAGAATGTGTATATATTGAGTATACGTAAATGAGTTTGTTTCAAATTTTTTTATTATAAATTTTTTTGAAAATACGTTTTTAAAACATATACATATATCTTGTGAAACTTTAGCTGACACGTATATAATAGGATATTATTTCCTATGATCTAATTTAGATGATTTAGTATGTGATTCAAATTGTGTTTTGTAATCAGTTACATCTTGTAAAAAATATTGTTTTTCTTGTTCGTCATTTGTAAGTATTCTATTATATTCTTCCATAAGCTTTACTCCCCGTTCTGCTGTGTCGTTAACTACTTTTATATTTATAACAGTATGCTTAGCTTTTTTATAGGTTCCTGTATCCCCCAGTATAGTGGATCTACCTCCAGAAATTGAGATGATATCCCAATCCGACCAAAAAAATCAATTGTATTTCCTGTTACAAAATCGTGTAGTTCTTTTTCTATGAATTTATTGATTTCACTATGCCTTAAGTATAACCTCTTTAAATTTTCTGTTTCCTTGTCGCAGTTGTCTATGCTTTTGATTTTTTCCACAATCTTTTTCTTCATTGTACAAGAGACGTCATCATCGAACATTGCCAATGCAATGCATTCTTCAGACAGGTACCATAGGTGATTACAAAACTTTTTTATTGTAATGTCAGATACTTTTTATTAACATTTCTGTATTTATAAATTTCTTTAATAAAAGATAAGTCTTGAAGAGGTGCTCTATGAGGATTGGTACAGTAAAACCAAAACTTAACATAGAATTGTATAATAAACGCGCATATACTTAAGTATTTAAGCAATTGCTATCGAATTCTCTTCATACTCGGTTAGTTTACACTGTTCACGAAATAAATAGATTTTTAAGCTATGCAATGCCTTAGACATCCATCGAGCATGATGAGTGGGCTTTGGTACACGAAACTTTATGCCATCACTTGCTCCTAGACGTTAATTCCAATAATTCCCTATAGTCATCTCTTCCTATTTTCTTTTTCAACTATTCCTTAGAGGGTTTTTAAAATAGTATTTTTGCTATTGCTTAAAATAATTTCAATTCGTTATTTTGTAGCAAATCTCTAAAACTATTTTTGTCGATGTTTTTGCAATTTTCTTGAAATCGCCGAAATAACTGAACGTTCTTACTAGTTAGTATTTACTGGAAAATAACTCTCAGCAGAACTTCATAAATATGATGACGACAAGGTAGATACAAAAGTTTTCGCTCAAGTTTTTTTTCTAATAACGTTGCAGCTTCTTTTATAACGCCTGGTTTAACCGATCTCGTATCAAAACAACAGGCCACAATATCATCCTTCAGATCCCATTCAAATAACAGTTCATACAACGTGTCAGCTATTTCCGAGCCTGTTGCAGCATATAATTTTGGAGCTCTTATAACTGTTCGCCATTCCTGTAAGTAACAACGACTGGAAGTCGTTTCACCTTTTCACGACCTGTTATTTCTGGAAGTGGTTTTCCATCCCAATGCAAAGTGCCGCAATTTATCTATTTAAAAAAAACCTAATATTCAAAATTTGTGTATTTAAGAACAGTATAGTTTATTAAGAAAACGTCAAAGAAATTTTTTTAGTTGTTTGCAATTTTAAAATATATATTTTCATTTCTTTATACTTTTTTTAAATTTCTTTCGATATGCTTGCTGCAAGAACAAGTTGCATTGCAGGCTTAAATTACGCATTTCGAAAATTTATAAAAAAATATATGTTTATACTTTTTTAAATAAATAAACTTCAAGTTTGGCTTCAAGGGATATATGTATTTGTGTATAAAAAAGTTTGAGCGTTTTTACCCGAATACCACGATTCACTGATAAACACATTTGCACAGACTTAATTTACTTTTCATATTTGTTTGTCGAAAGCAATATATATTTTGCCCTGTGACTCTGTTACTGATCGACCGATTTTGAAGACTCTAGCCATTTTAGAAAAGTAAGAAAATACAGATCTTATTACGGTATGGAAAAGAAGTAAATTTTCGTAGGGGTTGGAAATATCGAAGCCTGAAACACGAAATTGTCAAAATTTGTCATTATTCAGGATTTCAAGCCCTTTGCGCCACCTCTAAATCTTTTTTGATTGACCCAAAACTTTGTATATATTCCTTTTTGAGCTATTCGCATATTTTTAGGGGGTGAGATCAAGAATCGAAGCACTTTTTTTCCTGCATACAACGAAGGGCCACCCTAGTGTACACATTAAAGGGCCCATTACTGATACTTAGCATAGACTTGACTTGGCTTGAGAACTGTCACAGTTCTGTTAAATGAACATTGCATGTTACTGATTACTCAAAACTTAGCAACACTTAACTTGACTTAGAAGTCTGTTGAATTTTGATTTTCTATGTAAGTTCTAAGTGACGTTTACATTTTGAGGTGCCATTTGTTTGTTTCCATTTCATTTTGACATTTTGTCATACAAATTGACATTTATTTAAATATAAATTTCAACGCTGAATATGATGCCAGATTGTATGCGCCAAGTGGAATATAATCGTGGCTAAGTTGCCAGGTTTACGCTAAGTCAAGTCAAGTCTATGCTAAGTATCAGTAATGGGGGCTTTAGTTTAGTGCTGCAAACTCTCATACCTCGTGTTACAATGGTACATGAACCAGATATGGATAGAGATTTAACATGCAAATGCGACAACAATGTGATCCATATGGTTCACATTGTTGTTGCACTTGCACGTTTAAACTCTATCCGTATCTGGTTCATGTACCATTGGAACACGAGGATAGTAGTGATCCGGATCGTTCCAATGAGATTTGATCGTGATCAAATATATATGCTACTGTAACGAATTTAGTGCAATTCCGCTTATTTGCAACCTTCTGCTAACGTTCGAATCGCTAAACTGTTGAATAAATAACTCCAATATTCGATAATGCAAAATGGTCTTTATTAGACTACTTTCAAAATAACACTTCTATTGCTCGACAGATAGCGTGCTTAAATCAAACTGACTTGTCGTGCCTCAACTGTTGCCGCTTTTATATTGTCCGGTTTCCACGCCGACATTTTTCTAGGCGCTTCTATTTGCAGAATTTACTAGTTAGTTATCAGCTATAAATTTCTCAGCTATAACTACAGATGCACGATTTTATAGCTTCTCTCATACCCCATGCGCGTGTATATGTGAGTGATACTTGCACAATTATTGCATACTTTCGGGAGTATCTCAGATATATGCATGTGGTTGTGCGTTGCTTCTCCGCTGCGTGTACGTACATATGTTTTGACATAATGATTGATTCGTAGAAGTGACTGTGCTTTATTGTTGTTGTGCCTTCATTCACTTAGCATCAGACTAGTGATGTGAGTAACACTTAGTGTCACTAATATTCGGCACACTACGTTGTTTAACCATTATGTTCTTGCGGGGTGTCTTTTAGTAAGGAATTTGCAGGCCAAATGCGATCCAGAAATGCGATTTGTATGAGGTAATGCGCCGCATTTGGAATATTTCACCCATATTGACGCATTTGGTTTAGTGTAAATGTGGCAGTACTTATTTGGAGATACCGCGAGGTTATATAAGGGGACCAAAAGCTGAGCCAATACAATTAACTATAACACATATCGTCGGCTTGAAGTGCCAACCTGCTAGGGACAACAACAAAATTGTGCATGGCATAGGAAGTGAACTCATCATAGAGTTGATTTCCTGTTTTTGTGGCCAATATTTACTGTTACTGTTATGCCAGTTTGATGCATTAATTCCTGCTCTATCAAACTCAGAGCTGGGTAGTAAGCATTACTTTAGGTATTCAACTACCGTCAATTCCCCATTACGTGCACTTAAGGAATGTAATCAATTCATCTCCACAGCAAAGTAATTGATTACATTTCAATTCCTCAAAAAAATACCAAATGTAATTTCGTTTTTTTGTGATTCGAGTACAAAAAATTTTTTGTTTGTAATTGAAAACAAATACTTTGCTCAAATGTACTTTCTGCCCCTAGTACTTTCGAAAGGAATTGCAAATGTAATTGAAAATTTTCCAATAATATTACAAGGAATGCCAAAAGTAATTAATAATTTCCCATTCCTCAAAGGAATTACAAAAGTAATTGAAAAATTCTTAGTGTAAAAAATATGTTTGCGATTTAAAGCTGTGATTTTATGAGGTCATAGTAACTCTTTGGACAATAAGAAAATTTGTGTAAAACAATGACTATGACTGCCAATTCATTTCTCCTCGCCACATATGTATGAGGAAGCGTATGGAAGATTGTATCACCGTAGTTTAGACTTGCTGTTGAGCGGCCGGCCAATTGCTTTGTACGTGGCTAGCAACGTTTCTTCATCTTTTCCCCAAGTGCTACTGGCAAGCGACTTGAGGATTTTGTTACGGTTTTGTACTTTAGATACAACTTCGATGGCATACGCCTTGATGGTGAGAGTGTGAAAGAATGTTACACCTAAGATCTTTGGCTGACTGACAGTCGACAGTGCAACACCATCGACGTGAACGTCCAATATTCCACGTCGCAAAATAGAGTGGCGGTGGATTTGGTCGGCTAGGTTCAGATAATTTGCAATCCATCTTTTTATACGAAGGAGAAAGGGTGAACCTTCTACATGTTGTTGTTGTTGTAGCAGTGTTTCGCCCCACCTAACAGCCGCGACCGATCACAAGTTGTCATCAATATCCTCTAACGGGAGTCCAAGGAAACTTGCTGTTTCAACAGGGGTGGACCATAAGGAAAGGGGTGTTAGAAGCGTTGGTTCCACATTACAATTAAAGATATGGTTGGTGGAATGTGGGGACACATTGCAAGCGGGGCATACATTTTGTATATCGGGGTTGATTCTGGATAAGTCAGAGTTTAACCTGTTACAGTATCCAGAACGAAGTTGAGCAAGAGTGACACGCGTTTCCCTGGGGAGTATGCGTTCCTCTTCCGCGAGTTTTGGATACTTTTCTTTGAGTACTGGATTCGCCGGGCAATTCGCGGCATAAAGGTCCGACGCCTGTTTGTGGAGTTCACCAAGGACCTGCTTGTGCTTTTCGCTTCATACGGCTGGGTTCTCAGGTGCCGTATTTCCTCAAAGTGCTTACGGAGATGACTCCTTAAGCCCCTAGGCGGTGCTGGTTCATCAATCAGATGTCTGTTGGGATGCTCAGGTTTCTGGGTATTCAACAGGAACTGTTTGGTTAGCATCTCATTTCTCTCCCTGATGGGGAGTATTCTCGCCTTATTATGCAGATGGTGTTCTGGGGACATAAGAAGACAGCCCGTCGCAATTCTGAGAGCAGTATTTTGGCAGGCCTGTAGCTTCTTCCAGTGGGTAATATATCACGTCTACATCATGGAGTAGAGTGCCATGGTGTACTATGTCAAAATCTTTTGACAGCGCTGGTAGTGCTATGCATTTTGCGGACACCATGCTGATGAGTGGCTAGGCGAAGATTCGCAGTAAACTGACGGAGCCGGAAGGTTTCAAATGTTTTCGCTACTGGCGAACGAACTGATACCGGTCGTTACAACTCACCTTCGTTAGCCGGTTTGCCAGGCTTGAAAACGTGCGTCAGGTAGCTTACTCCCTTAGCGCCAAGGTGTGTTAGCATCGGCATGACCCAGGTACAAGAATAAACATCGAACTGTGAGGAGGCGGAAATGCAAATATCCCGACTTAAAAACAATGAGGACAGAAGAACATCTGACTACTAAGCTTTCTCAAACAAGCAGGCGAAACGATGCATAAATTTTAAGCAAACTTATAAATATAAAGAAGCTTCAAACGCTTCGGAGGTTTTATACGGACGACTCTTTGTCATTTCCTGTTATAATATTATTTATTACAATATGGTTCAGAGCAGGGCCGTAGAGAGAAAATCCGGGCCCGGGAATAAACAATTTACGGGCCCCCTATAAAAAATTCACTAATACATTTGATTAACTTGAATTAATGACGTCTCATTCATGAATCATTATTGATGGATTACATAAAAAAAAATGTTTGCCACATCAACTAAATGATTTTTGGACTAAGAGCTGACAGTAAAATTAACACAAAATATTTACTATTTATTCTATTTTATTGTAACGTAGAAATAAAATTCTTTTTTAACAGCCACATATTGTTTCAAATAATCTGTTCTAGTTATTTGGTAACATTTTAATACAAAAAAAAATAAATGTTAGGCGCGATAACCTCCGAAGAGATTTTAGGCCGAGCTTCTCTTCAAATTTGCGTCGTGCTCCTTTTTAATTTTTCCTACAAATTGGCGGGACGGGACCTACCTGTTTTATGCCGACTCCGAAAGGCATCTGCGAGGCAGATGAGTTTTCACTGAGAGCTTTTCATGGCAGAAATACGCTCGGACTGCTTGCCAAACACTGCCGAGGGGCGACACCGCTTAGAAAAATTTTCTTCTAATTAAAAAACTTTATTTCTAAATTTTGATGTTGCTTTGCCCGGAGTGTGAACCCAGGGCATTCGGTGTGGTAGGCGGAGCGCGCTACCATCACGCCACGGTGGCCGCCGTTTACATTTTAATACATTTCTGATAAATTTAATGATGATTATAAATTTTAATTATTCAGTATAGAAAGTTCGGATATCAAAGCGTGGCTTTACTTGCTTTTTTCGCTGCAATATTTTTATAATGATATCGAAATTTAACTGTCTTGCAAAAACGGATTCAATACAAAGCGTGGCAAGTCCTGAAACTCGCTCTTGAGATGAACACGATCTCTGCAAGTTATTGATTCTTGAAAGGACACTGAAGGAACGTTCTGCACTAGCTACAGTGACAGGTATAGTGCAAAAGATACGTAAAGCAACACAAATGTTGGGGAAAATCGTATACAGATTTTGAACATATGTAGATGGCATTTAGCAATTCCAATGGTGACAGATCTTCATCAAAATTTGCTTCGTAAATGTGTTTCAAGTGAAATATTTCGCATTAAAAGCTTTGAGAAATGTCCGACTTGTATTTTTCGAAAAATTTTGCTGCACTCGCCCGAACCGTAGTTTCATCCATGTCTTCAAATTGCCACAAAAGGGAAAACGTCTCGTTCAAATTTCTCATAGCTGCAAATCGTTCAGTAATGCCAATGATTACAGAATCGACGATCACCAAAAATGTATTGTTTTTAAAATCAGACTCTGGATCATCCGTAATCATCTAATTTCCATTATCTTCAAAACGTCTTTTGCGTTTTCTCTTTCGAATGTCCAGAATCTTTGGAGAGATGTTCAATTGAGAAGCCACTGTTTTGCATTCGTTTAAAATTGTTTCCCATTGGTGCCGGATCAACTTCAAATCAGCTTATATGGCATCTAGATGTCGGACCTCAACATCTATGGTGGCGTCTCTAGCTTGGAGGACCACGTTTCTTTCATTAATGGTAGTCAGAATTTTGAACCAAATTGAGGACAGCAAGGTACATTCTAACTTGTTGATGTACTTGAGAATGCCAAAAACCGTTCTTGAATTGTAAAATTTGTTGCTTTCGAGTTGAAATGGAGATAGCGAAAAATGAACGTAGTCAACGTGACTAGCATCAGGCATAGCATCAACGATAATAGCAAAATACTTGGCTTTCGTGCCTTGATCTAATATAGTTTCCCTCACGTGCTTTGCACAAATTTCTAAGAACTCGTTCTGAATGTGTGGGGAAATATAGTGAACTTGTAAACGCTTGTGCTGCTGTTGTGAAATCCTAACTTTCTCCTAATGATCTCTAGGTATAGGATCATAATGGCTTATGAGAACTTAGATGCCCAAAAAATGTCCATCGTTTCGTTCTCCAAGATATATACTTTCGCTTTTGAACACTAGACCTCTTTCACCAAAAATAAAATAGTGTCCAAAATTCTATATAAAATTTCTTTCCACTTTTGAGTTTCACTGATTAGCTCGTCATTGATAAGTGTATCAATTGTAGCCTCCTTTTGAATTAGATTTTGTAAAGATCGCCATTGAATATAACATCTAATGTGATCTTGAGTATTTTCGTGTGATGGCAGTTTATCGCATAGCTGCTTCCATACCTGGAATTTCGAATATCCTCACAACAAATTTTAGGTCGATTTAAAGTATTGGTGCTTAACAGACGACATGGTAGGCAATAAAAAGCATTGCTACTGGCACTCCACACTAACCAGTCACGCTCCACTTTCTCTCCATTTGGCAAGATTCTGTTTAACAACGAGGTAGGAAATGCCTCGTCATGACAATCACGTGGAAAAATAACAAGACACTTTTGATGACCTCGACGAATTATTTTATTGACTCCTTCAGATCGCAAAAACTCATTATTCACGGTACTTATATCGAAGTCGTTTAAATATTCTGGACTTTGATACAGAGTTGGTGGTATTGTTGGAAGACTTTTTGAAGATGAACCTTCATCAGTGTCACCACGAAAACTTTACGATTTCGGATTCATGTAAACATACATTTTTGTTTGATGTTTTTATTGTCTCCTCAGGCCCAGGCAAAAAATCATATCAATATTCGCTGCTTTTGAAATTCGCTTAAAATTTGCACATGGAACAACTAAAGACTCTCCTGAATTAAAAAAAAATGTCTTAGTACCTCTAAATCGCGGGCCCCCTGAGAAACACATTTTTGTTTGATGTTTTTATTGTCTCCTCAGGCCCAGGCAAAAAATCATTATCAATATTCGTTGCTTTTGAAATTCGCTTAAAATTTGCACATGGAACAACTAAAGACTCTCCTGGATATAAAAAAATGTCTTAGTACCTCTAAATCGCGGTCCCCCTGAGAAACACATTTTTGTTTGATGTTTTTATTGTCTCCTCAGACCCAGTCAAAAAATCATTATAAATATTCGTTGTTTTTGAAATTCGGCTTAAATTTGCACATGGAACAACTAAAGACTCTCCTGAATTAAAAAAAAATGTCTTAGTACATCTAAATCGCGGGCCCCCTGAGAAACCCCGGGCCCGGGGGGTAATCCCCCCATTCACCTCCCCCCCATACAAAAAGTATGCTGCGTTGCTATAGCCACCACCCTTTGATACCGGAGGAAGGAAAGGAAATGCCCTTACTTAGCTGGGAACTTTAAGAGGATACTGATTTGATATTCGTTGTTCTTTTGAAATGCCTGCAGTTACCACTCATAAGAAAAATCTGATGAAATAATGAAAAGTGTGACCCGCAAAGTCACCCACACGAAAGTTTTTTTTTCCATTTCTTGTAATATAATGGAAATAAATTTCGATTACATTTCCCACTCCTTTCGAAAGTACTTGGAAAGAAATTACAATTGCACAAAGTATTTTTTTTAATTACAAACAAAAAATTGTTTGTACTCGAGCCTCAAAAAAACGAAATTACTTTTGGTATTTATTTTAGTAACTGAAAAGTAATCAATTCCTTTGCTGTGGAGGAAAGGAATTTAATACTTTTTCTAATTACTGAGGAATGGAATAGGTAATATAATGGAATTGAATTTACCCAGCTCTTATGAAACTGCATCAAAAAAAGTGGAAAAAATGGTACTTAGCATGTGTGCCCTCTAAGCCGACGTATATGTATGTTTTATTTAGTTATTTTTTTTTATTTATTATCGTTCTACATATTATAGCAATACGTAATTATTTTTACGTTTTTGCGATTTTATAAACAAATTTTTATAACAGTTACGATAAAATGATAACAAATGTACATGCTACATATTTTTCTTTTTTTTTCTATAATATACATATATTTGTATAGTAAAAATATTGCAATTATTGTATTATATAATTAATAACAAACAAATATTGTACTCACTAAGTATGCCTTAATTTTTATAAATTTTATTATTCGATAAATTCAAAACAAAATTAATTAACTAATTTGAGATTAGCTTCATGCGTTTCCCGCGAACTTAAAAGCACTTAATCCTTGGTGATATATTCGTTTTATGACTAGCGAAAGTAAAATTTTTTTAATCGAACTTTGGTAAACGATTTTTAAATGAAGACAGTCAATTTGTTTTGTGGCTCAATAGCGCCATCTACTAACTTCTGCCGTGATTCACTAACTTGGTTTTAACATCACTTGTTGAGTATTTATTTAATTTAAGAAAAGTGGTATCTCTGGCATTGAAATTTCAAAATTTACAAAAAGCTTATAGAGGAATTGAAAAAAAAACAAGTAATAATTTGTTCGCGCCACAAACCTTGTGTAGGATTAAGCACAGTTGAGTATTTTTTCATATTATTTATGTTATTTGAACATTTCCTACTCTTTTTTATATTTTTTTTTAATGGCCTCCACCAGCAATGCAGCAGCAAGGTCCACCACTCTTGGATTATTTGCGGTTGCGTTCTGCGACAAACTATACGTTACAAAGTCAAATGCCATTTTATTAAGAAAAAATCACAAATTAACGAACTTTCTCGACAGCTTAACTACATCAACAACGATAAATTTCCAATTGTGAAAATTGGCAACGATAACAGCTGGGTCCATTTTGTCGAGTTTTTGGGTTGACAAAGTTAGTGAATAGCAGAATTGTTAAAATTATTGGTAAGCTAAGTTACCGCTGTCAAATTTTGCTCGTCACTACAAAAACTTTAATTATTTACAAAGTGTTTCAATATTTAATAATTAGCAAGACCGTCTAAGATTTTGAGAAAATTGCAGATTTTACTTTAAACATTGATTTTTTATTTCCACTTTTGTTTGTTTTTTAATTTAACTTGCTAAACGAAATTTTTATATTTGGACGGAAACTTAAGTTACATAATGCTTTTTGTTATTTGCTTCTAATTGCATTACATTAAATACATACATAGCTATGAATATATTTAATAATTTCGTACATATGAATTAGTCTAGTCAAATCCTTATATATTTCATTATTTTCCACATGTAGTTTATGAAAAATAGATTAGGTTAACTTATTTTTTTACGACACGAAAATATTTAATTGTCGTTATCTCTGTGATTTATTTAATATCTAGTAACTATGTAAATATGTATGCCTATTTGTTCTTTAATTTATTAACGCTATACTTATCAGTACGTATTAATTAAAATATGACTAGAAGTATTTTTAGTACTACTATTCTTTATTATATTTTTCTTTAATTGAAATTTTATTTAGTATTTACGTTTAATAAAAAATAAATATCTTAATTTGAGTCGACAGTGCTTTGATATTATATCCTTAATAAGTAAATTATATCTGATCATACTCCATAATTATTATTTTCATAAAATTTTTTGGTTTTTTAGTTACACCATTAAAGTGCGGTATCCACCTCGCAAGAAATGAAAAATTCCGTACAAAAAACGCATAAGAAAAATTTTTTTTTCAACTAGTATCCACGTCTCAAGAAAAAGTTTACGATTTCTGCTACCTTTTTAGCAAACGTGCACATGAGAGCCCTGGTTTCGCCAAGAATTACGGGCCATTCGCAGCTCTTAAGGAAACGATTTAGAAATATTTTGATTTATATCTATTTTTGCGTGGAAATAGGAGCAGCCAAAACATTTTGACATTGCACGCACAATGCTCATTGAATATTGAATTTCAATTGATTTTAATAAATGTTTAACTTAATTTATTTGTTTGCGTTCCGAAATGTCGTTTTTTCCTTAAGGAACAATGCACAATAAATTATTTCTTAGCAAAACCAGAGTTGCTGGGTCAAATTTGTTCTTTAAAATCTTTAGGAAATAGTAGTAGAAATTTTTAAAGAGCTGGGTACTGCATAAGAAAATTTGACAAACGAAAATTTTCCTAAGCATTTCCTGAGCGTTATTTTGTATGGATTTTTTGGTTTTCATTAGAATTGCATACGGTTTTCAAATCCTCGTCACATAAGCAGTTTTTCATATAGATGCGTTTAACGCAATCTTATGCATGATGAGTAGATTGCACGTATTTTTATGGAGAACGGCACATCGATTGGCACTATTGCAAGCAAACCACAGGAAGAAGAGTTCGACATTTGCTTTGGGCAAAGGGCGCTTTCACACTTTGCAAGTGAAATTATTTTTCCCACTCTTTGGTACTTTTCCACCGTTTTTCACAATTAAACACTGCATGTTAACAAATTAATAGGAAACAAAATATGTTGGAAAGTATTTTTTTGTATAGGGAGAGTGTTTATAACAGTGCTTCGCGAAATTTTGTATGTCAATGGACAAGGCAAACTAAGCTGCAATTGCTAGGTCTGAAGTTCCTTTATATTTATAAACGCTGTGGCGCATATTCATAAAAATAAATGTAAGGCGCATATTCATAGTCGAAATAAAATAGGTTTTAAGTTTAGTTGCATGATTCAATCACAAGAGGTTTGCTCGACAGACAAATTTTTTGACAATTGCAGCCATTTTGCTCCCAAATCGAATTGACATCCGTTAACTGTGTTGTTTCTTTGCGATTTTTCGAAAAATTTTAGTAGTAGAAATAGGAAGCAATCAGTTTACAAATACCCGATAAGTACTAAATTGCATAATTCCTTAGAACATTTATTTTAATTGTATGATGAATTTATTAACTATGCCATGATCTATTAGTGTGGCTGAACATGGGTTTTATGAAAAGTACGGACACCAAAGAATCGCGCACTTCCATAAACCTGTGAACAAACGAAACCTAAAACACCTCAAAATTCATCGTTCAACGTAAAAAACTCGACTAGTAAATCGATTCACGTAAAAATGGCATTAGTAAATAATGAAGATGCCATAACGAAATGTACTCATTGAGCAAGTCAACTTATTCATTTCGTATGTTCGAAACATTCGTCTCCATTTAAGAATTTGGGGAATCGGTTTATATTTTGAATATTATGTATATTCGGACCTCGTGAGGTAGTATCAAACGAACGTGTTCCGAGTATTCTAAATTAACGGTTTACCCGGAACACTTCCATGAATACTTGACGTAAAGGAGCTTTCCGAAATTTCAGAATAAAAAGGTGAATACTCCTTGTGTTGCAGGACCGCATAAAATCTGAATTCTTCTGTCATAGTCAAGGCCGCAATATGAAGTTGTAAGACAATAAGCCATATTCTTTTATTTTTTTTTGTTAGACCATGTCGGATGCCTTTTCAATATCGTCCTATCTCAAAATATTTTTCAAAAACTTCCCATTTCATGATTTGTCACAAAAACGCCCTTTTTTAGAATTAGATTGAAGAACGCCTCAGAATGCTTTTCATTAACTCCCTCTTATGTCAAAATGCATTGAACTTATGCTCATATAGGGAGTTTTCGAAACAAATTTTGATATATTGTATTTTTGAATAAAATTCTAAACCGACATAGCTTTTCTTCAATTCACGAAATATTTAGTAGAAAATTAATTTTTTCCTCCAAAACCTATTGGCATTTACAAATTTATTATCACTACTAATATACTACTTAGTAGTAACTACTAAAGGTACTTTTCTACTACAATTTTCGTTAAAGGGGATTTAATTATTACCCGGTTTCCTTACTTCGTAAAAGCAACTCGTCCAGGTTTTTCAATTTGGGAGTTTCAAAGCTCTGCCGTCATTGAAGAACAAACCTCTAGTAATTGAATCATGGTTTAGTTGCAGCTTTTTTGACTGATAGCTCATAGAAAATTATGTCAAAAAGCTGCAACCAAATTTAAAACCTATTTTATTTTGACTATGATTATGCGCCTATATCTTGCGTGATTGTAGCGATAAGATTGCGTTGAAGACATTTATATGCGAATGTACATTGTGGCTCGGCCATTATATGTCTGCCGTTGCTCGCGTTCCAAAAGACCGTGATCTAGATTCCGATAAAAATTTGACATGCAAATGCAACAAAAATTTGATAAATTTTTTTTTATATGCATGTACAAAGAGATATAGACTATTGAAGAGTATATCACCCTATCTAGGTTGCCAGTTCGAAAACGTCTTAATACAATTTTTTTTTGATTAGCCCCTTTTTTCACGACAAATTGTATTGAAATAAATTTCTAAACTGGGCGTTTTTCAAAATTTTTCTGAGATAGGGTGCTTTCAGAACACCAGCCGAGATATGGACCTAACACCCGTGATATTCTATTCCGCAGTGACGATATTTATGAGTTTTTTGAATAGAGCTTGCAATTCTATTGGAGCACAAGTGTACTTTTTCATTTTCTAGGGTATTCCCTTTAACTTAAGTGCATTTTCAATCCGAATATGGCCCCTAGTGTGAGAGAAATTCGATCTTCGACTGTGATCGAAAAGCTGGTCGAACAAATTTTTGATTCGTCAGATGAAGAGGAAAGCTTAATGGAGCTAGCCAGAAGTATAAAACGGCTATTCATTTGGACATGAATTCCGCAGCGTAAGTACAGTTTTCTTAACAAGTTGCTATAACTTTGGTTATAAATTTATTCATAACATGAGGCAGTCCAAAGAAAGATTTATGGACTTGCTGTCCAGTACGGGTGAACTGATGTAGAAATGCACTAGGGCCAAGTCTATTCCAAATATTTTATAATTAGCAACAGTTCTCAGATTTTGTGCTCAGGGATTCTACAGTGCAAGTTTAAACTCCAGTTAAAGTTGACTAGAGTTTAACCCTGCCACTTCGAGTGCTTAAGCTTAGATGAGCAGCAAAATGTTATGTTATCGAACAATGTGGTAAGTTTAAACTCTAGTCAACTTTGACTGGAGTTTAAACTCGCACTGAAAAACCAGGCATTAAGAGAGTTGTTTTCATCACTGTTAAAAGCCAAACATATTCGACTTTTTCGTCGCTTTGGCGCTTACCTTGCTTGCAACTGACACCCGCATGTTCTTTGCTTTGATCGCAATCCACAGGCAACGCAGGTATAACCAATAGGGCGGAACTATTTTCAGAAAAGAAAACGCTATAAGAGAATGATTTTTCCCCTAAAGCGCTCCGGCGACTAACAACGAGATTGACTGAATTTTGTGTGTGTTAGTGCTGTTGTTGTTGTTGTTGTTGTTGTAGCGATAAAGTTGTTCCCCGAGGGTTTTGGGGAGTATTATCGATGTGATGGTCCTTTGCCGGATACAGATCAGGTACGCTCCGGTAACACAGCACCATTATGGTGCTAGCCCGACCATCTCGGGAACGATTTATATGGCCGCATTAAACCTTCAGGCCATCCCTCCCTCCCCACCCCCAAGATCCATGAGGAGCTTGGGGTCGCCAGAGCCTCGTCTATTAATGAAACAGGATTCGCCACGGATAGGTGAGTTTAACAATTGGGTTTGGAGAAGCTGTATATTGCGCTGGCAACCTGAAGGGTTGCGCTACACAGCCCCTTGAACCTGGTATTTTAGTCGCCTCTTACGACAGGCATACCTACCGCGGGTATATTCTGATCCCCTAACCCGCTGGGGGATGTTAGTGCAGTCGGGTGGCTTCGTGACACACGTATTTGTTGTCGGCTACACGTTGCACATAGGTAGATTTTAGACATTTAGGCGGCCATAATTGAATTTCTGAAAGTTGCCACAATTACACACACTCCATAGCTTAAGAATAGATAGGGGAACAATAATTCTACCCCTTCCCATCCATCGCACACCTGGCGTTAGCTGTCAAGTAATCGGGAAGTTAGCTATTTCTGAAACGCGTGTTATGGTTTTTTTTTAAACTATGTGAAATCGCATGTTTTAACGTGAATATTTTAAGCTTTAAGAAAATTGAATTGAGTAATTGTGATGGATTCTGATATTTCAGGTAAATACTAACATTATTAATGGTGTTTGTGATTTTTAAAGTTATAAATTGATAAAGAACCTATTTTATTTAGGATGTTAAAAAAATGTTTTTAATTTTATTTTATTTTTGGTGTTCAAAACCAGTTTTGATATGTTTCCAAGTCCGTCCAAGCAGGGCCGTAGAGAGAAAAACTGGGTCCGGGACTAAACAATTTACGGGCCCCCTATAAAAAATCCACTAAAACATTTGATTAATTTGAATTAATGACTGCTCATTCATGAATCATTATTTTGATGGATTACATAAAAAAAAATGTTTGCCACATCAACTAAATGATTTTTGGACTAAGAGCTGAAAATAAAATTAACACAGACTATTTACTATATACACTATTTTATTGTAACGTAGAAATAAAATCTATAATATAAAAATAAGTCGGGTTTTCCTTCCTGACGCTATAACTCCAGAACGCAAGAACCGATTTCCACGGTTTTTCATTCGTTGGAAAGGTCTCGGGCTCCGTGAGGTTTATAGCAAAGAAAATTCAGAATCGACGCACAGGGTCTCGATATGTAGGCCAAAACGTGGACCCGGTACCCCTAGAATGTGTTTATAGAATATGGATATCAAATGAAAGCTGTTCATGAGTGCTTTAGTAGAAGGGTAATTTTCATACCTTTGGGTGACTAGGGTCTCGAGATATAGGCCAAAACATAGACCCGGATACCCCTAGAATGTGTGTATTATGGATGTCAAATGATTGCTGAGAGCTTTAAAGTAATTTTCATTGTGATATAAATTTGGTATATACATTTGCCTCTGTTAGTATTTACGATGCTATTTTCCGGAAAGTAGACCAGAGACGAACTGGGACTGGGATTAGGACTAGGACTGGTACTGAGACTGAGACTCGGAGTGGGACTGGGACTGAAACTCGGAATGGGACTGGAACAAAATACATACCATCCTCTGGTACTGGCAATAAGATATGAAGAAGAATGAGAAAAATTTGAGAGAAGAGAAAAGAGAGAAGGAGAAGGAAACCGATAAAGAGATAGAATGAGACGAAGATGGAGATAGATGAAGCGAAAAATACGGAGGGAGGAGTGAATACAAAGATCAGGAAAAAGTGTAGAGTGGCAAGGGCAGAGTTAGACGGAAAATGCTTATTAAAATGTATGCAGATAGACCAAATTTAGGGCAGAACACCGTCTGCCGGGTCTCCTAGTTCTCTTTTAACAGCCACATATTGCTTCAAATAATCTTTTCTAATTATTTGGTAACATTTTAATCATTTCTGATAAATTTAATGATGATTATAAATTTGAATTATTCAATATAGAAGTTCGGATATCAAGGAGTGGCTTTACTTGCTTTTTTCGCTGCAAAATTTTTATAATAATATCAAAATTTAACTGTCTTGCCAAAACAGATTGAACACAAAGCGTGGCAAGTCCTGAAACACGCTCTTGAGATGAACCCGATCTATGAAAGTTTTGATTCTTGTAAGGAATCTGAAAGAACGTTCTGCACTAGCTACAGTGACAGGTATATTGCAAAAGATACGTAAAGCAACACAAATGTTGGCGAAAATCGTATACAGATTTTGAACATATTGTAACGAATTTACTTGCAAATCCTCTTATTGGCAATTCTCTGCTAAGTTCGAATCACTAAACTGTTGAATAAATAACTCCAATATGTAATAGTGCAAAATGGCCTTTATTAAAGTACTTCACAATAACACTCAAACTGTGCAACGAATAGCTTGCTTAATAACCAAACTGATTGATAGCTCAAATGAAACTCTACTATTCAAATAATACTGCTCTTGCTCGCTAGATAGCGTCTTAGTCCGAAACTGCTTGACAGCTCAAATCAAACTGAATTCCAGCGCCTCTACAATTGCCGCCTTTTATACTCTTTGACTTCAACCTTCGCATCTTCTAGGCGCTTCCAGAATCTGCTAGTCCAGCAGCTCTCAAACTTCTCAGCTGTAACTACAATTGCACAATTTTATAGTTTTCTCATTGCATACTTATAGGAGTATCTCAGATATATGCATGTGTTTGTGCATTGACTCTCCGCTGTTCGTATACGTAATTGGTACATATGTGTAGACGCAATTATTGTTTCGTTTATGTAGATACATAATGATTGATCTATGGATGTGAATTCACGTCACTGCTTAGCATCGGCTTAGAGGCGATAGCATCTTTCAGTGCTGCTAACATTCGTTACACTGCCCTCCACCTAAGTCTGATAGTCCCGATCAGACAAATCTCTCGATCTATACGCTGCCAGCCGTTCCAAATGAACCACTCTTCTAATCCGTGGTTTCCCAGTGGTTTGTATGAAAGATGGTATCACTGATCTTCTTCACAACTTTGAACGGGCCTTTCCAACTGCACCGAATCTTGAGGGAACACCTTTCCGCCGGTGAGGGTTGTATAACAGTACCAAATCTCCCTCCAAGAAACCTTCCGAATTTTTGTTCTCATTGTACCTGCGTTTCATCTTACTACTCATTATCCTGAATCGTTCCCTCGCACTCTGTTGCTTGGCCAATGAACTACTTCGTGGAGCTTGCGCTGGACGGATTTGCTTTGCATAATCAGTATCGTTCCGACGCTTCACAACAGTAGTGTGCCTTGGCTTGAAACCACCCTTGCATTCTTTCTGCGAAATCCTTTCCTTCGTTTTAGTACGTCCGTTAGGGCTTTTCAATGGCAGTGTTTCTCTCACAGGTACCTTCGGTTTTGATTTGTTTGGCCCATTTGTTCCATCAACCTTTACCTTTGAATTTCGTGGCCTTTGTCGAGTTGTTGTTGTTGTTGTAGCAATGCTCGCCCCACCTAATAGCCGCGACCGATCACAAATTGTCATCAATATCCTCTAACGGGAGTCCAAGGAAACTTGCCGTTTCAACAGGGGTGGACCATAAGGAAAGGGGTGTTAGAGGCGTTGGTTCCACATTACAATTGAAGAGATGGTTGGTGTCATGTGGGGACACATTGCAAGCGGGGCATACATTTTGTATGTCAGGGTTGATTCTGGATAGGTAAGAGTTTAACCTGTTACAGTATCCAGAACGAAGTTGAGCAAGAGTGACACGCGTTTCCCTGGGGAGTATGCGTTCCTCTTCCGCGAGTTCTGGATATTTTTCTTCAAGTACTGGATTCACCGGGCAATTCACGACATAAAGGTCCGACGCCTGTCTATGGAGTTCACCAAGGACCTGCTTGTGTTTTTTCGCTTCATACGGCTGGGTTCTCAGGTGCCGTATTTCCTCAAAATGCTTACGGAGATGACTCCTTAGGCCCCTAGGCGGTGCTGGTTCGTCAATCAGATGTCTGTTGGGATGCCCAGTTTCTGGGTATTCAACAGAAACTGTTGGTCAGCATCTCATATTCTCGCCTCATTATGCAGATGGTGTTCTGGGGACATAAGAAGACAGCCCGTGGCGATTCTGAGAGCAGTATTTTGGCAGGCCTGTAGTTTCTTCCAGTGGGTGGTTTTTAGGCTTGACGACCATATGGGTGACGCGTAGCACGTAATCGGCTGGCTAATTGCTTTGTATGTGGTCATGAGCGTTTCTTTATCTTTTCCCCAGGTACTGCCAGCAAGGGATTTGAGGATTTATTACACCTCTGAATTCTCGGAACAATTGCGGTTGCGTGCGCACTAAAATGTAGATCCTGATCAAACGTCACACCCAAGATTTTGGGGTGTAGGACAGTCGGTAGCGTAGTGCCATCGACGTGGATGTTCAATATGGTCGACATTTGGGGCGTCCATGTTGTAAATAAGGTCGCGGAAGATTTAGTCGGTGACAATGCCAGGTTTCGCGAGGCGAAAAAACTGGAGAGATCAGGGAGATAGCCGTTTATTTTATTGCATAGCTCATCGATCTCTGGGCCTGGGCCTGTGGCCATTATTGTGCAGTCATCGGCGTAGGAAACGATTGTGACTCCTTCCGGTGGTGAAGGTAGCTTAGATATGTAGAAATTAAACAAAAGTGGGGATAGGACACCACCTGTGGCACCCCTTGTTTAATTCTCCTTGGTTTTGATGTTTCGTTTCTGAATTGCACCGATGCCTGCCGACCACCCAGATAATTTGCGGTCCACCTTTTAAGACGTGGGGGAAGGGTAGACCCTTCCAGGTCTTGCAGTAATGAGCCATGGTTGACCGTATCAAAGGCTTTTGATAGGTCTAGCGCTACGAGTACTGTTCTATGGTGGGGGTATTGATTCAAACCGCAATTTATCTGGGTGCTAATGACATTTAGCGCGGAGGTAGTGCTATAGAGTTTTCTGAAGCCATGCTGATGAGGGGCTAGCTGCAAATGTGCTTGGAAATAAGGGAGCAAAATGGCTTCAAGCGTCTTTGCCACTGGCGATAGGAGAGATATCGGACGATATGACTCACCTACGTTAGCTGGTTTCCCAGGCTTTAGTAGCGGGACCACCTTGGCCATTTTCCATTTCTCGGGTATGACAAAGGTGGAAAGAGACAGGTTGAAGACATGCGCTAAATATTTGAAACCCTCTTTCCCTAGGTTTTTAAGCATCGGCATGGCTATGCCGTCTGGGCCCACTGCTTTGGATGGTTTAGCGCGACCAATGGCGTCCTCAACCTCTCTAGCGGTGATGGTGATTGGTGACGCGCTGAATTTGTGTTATGTGCGTGTCTATTGGCTCTCCGTTATCTTTGTCGACCGTAGGATGCATTATATATTGTCGGCAGAAAGCGCTCGCGCATTTTTTCCGCATCCGACAGCACCTTATCGCCAAAGGCGATGGAAACTTTGTCTTTGTGCTTAGTCGGATTCGATAGGGACTTTACGGTGGACCAAAGTTTACCTACACCGGTAGAGAGGTTACAACCTCTTAGGTGCTCTTCCCATTTCGCCCGCTTGTGTTCGTCCACAAGCAATCTGATGCGTTGGTTTATATCCCTTATTTGGGGGTCGCCTGGATAAAGCTGTCTTATAAGGTCGCGTTCCCTCGCTAAGCTCGCGGCCTCCGCCGGGAAGTGGGGCCGGATTTCGGGAATTCTCCCGGCGGGAATGAAATGTGCCGAGGCGGATTCAATGACCTTACGGAAGGCACGCTCCCCTTGGCGGGCATCAGTCGGGATAGGGAGGGCAGCAAAGCTGCTGTCTGTTGCAGATTTATATTCTTCCCACTTTCCTTTTTTGAAGTTTATGAAAGTGCGTTTTTCGGTGACGATGAAGTCGGCGGTACGCTCGAACGAAATAAGTATGGGCAGGTGGTCGGATGCCAATGTTACCATCGGCTGCCAGTTGACGCAGTTTACGAGTTCTGCGCTCACGATTGAGATATCTGGCGAGCTATGACAGCTTCCTACCATACGTGTGGGGGCGTCTCCGTTTATTGTGCAGAACGTCGTTTCTTCTATTTGATCCGCCAACATCTCACCCCTACTGTCCGCCCGCAAGTTTGAATGCCATAGGTCGTGATGGGCATTGAAATCGCCTAAGATAATGCGATTGTTGCCAGTGAGTAAGGCCTCGATTTTAGGGCGGTATCCACTGGGGCAACAGGTGACAGGAGGGATGTAGATGTTGATGATTTCTAGATTTGCATCGCCTGACCGGACAGATAGGCCTTGACGTTCTAAGACATTGTCCCTGCGGTCGATGCCAGGATCAAATATATGATATTGCACAGAGTGGTGTATAATAAACGCGAGGCCGCCTCCATTTCCGCTCTCGCGGTCCTTCCTGTGGACATTATACCCAGAGCAGGTCTGCAATGCAGATCTTGCTGTGAGTTTAGTCTCTTGAATCGCAGCAATGCGGATGTTGTGCCGCTTCATGAAATCGACTATCTCCGTAATCTTCCCAGTTAGTCCATTACAGTTTAACTGCAGAATTCTGAAGTGCATGAGGGGTGACGCCGCCACTCTAGGGGTAAGTGACGGGTGACTACGCCTAGGTTGTGGAAGGCCAGGACGCAATTGCTGTTGTGGCCTTGGGACTGGGCGCCCTTGGGCAAGCATTGGGGTACCCGGATGATTTGGGTTTGCGACCTGGCAACATGGCGCGATGAAACCCGTCGAGGGGGTTGCCGTCGCGGAGACCAGAACATCTAGGAAAGTGGCACCACCCAAGGCAGGAGCTGCATTGAGCGGATGTCGCAAACCTATATATTCTGTGCTGGCAGACGGTGCAAACGGAGGTAGGGACTAAGAGTCTGTTTCCCTGACCTGCACGATTGCTGCCAGAAAAGAGGGGGGAGAAGAAGACGGGGGCAGGGGCTGATGCTCAGCATTGCTACCAGCTCTACTACGAAGGTAGTAGTTATGAGTGGTATCAGCTGTTTGAGTTGTTGGCGCCGTGGGGCGCGAGCAGCAGCGGGTACTTGTTGTGGCTTGCTGAGCAGCGAGGCTGCTGAAGGTAGTGGAGGGGCGCTTAGGCGTAGACTACGGGACGCCCTTGGGCGTGAGCAGCAAGGAGCCACAAAAGATTTATAAAAGTTACGTGGACGTCGGGTTTTGGGATCAAGCCCAGAACAACCTGTCCGATGCAACCATCCCTTGCACGAGACACACTGAACAGAGTATGACCGTCCTAAAAAGATTCTTTTCTGGCAAATGCAGCAAAACCATTTCTCAGGACCGGGGTCAGGAGACGGACCCGGATTGGGTTCGATACCTTCCCGGAGTAAGAGAATATGTAGCAGTCCTGCTGCAAGGAGCTGCTGGGAGGATGACAATTTGTGGGAGGGACGAAACAAATTAAATGGGGTCACACTGAAATGACAGTCCTTGGTCGGGAAAAATCCCGAGTCGCTCCGGTACATAGAACCGACTGCCTTGGGAAGCGGCCTTTGTCGAGTCTTCTCCACCAGTACCCGATTACTGCTGAACCCTTTTTCCAAACTAAAGTTAAGTGGTATGTCCTGGTTCTTATAGCGCATAATTTTTCTCCGCATATCGATCCTGACGTCATGGTCAACCAAGAAGTCCACTCCCAATATGACTTCATCAGCGATCTCCGCCACAACGAATTTGTGTAAAACCATGACCTTCCCAATTAGGACTTCACATATCACTTCTCCCTGGACTTGGTTATACTCGCCAGTGACCGTACGCAACCTTGCTCCAGGTAATGACCTTACTCTCCTGTAGACCAAATCAGATCGAATCAAGGAATGAGATGCGCCCGTATCTACAGTCAGTACATGTTCTTTGCCATCCACATTTCCTCTGACGGTAAGACTGCTCGATTTTCTACCAATTTGCAACACAGATATCACAGGGCATTCAATAGCTGGATCTAGCTGTCGATCTCTACCTCTTACTCGCTCTTGCTCATCTCCTCCAGCTTTGCGTTTACGGCCACCCACATTGTTGGAACTATTAGGACTCAATATCGCAATGACGCGCAATGTGACCGGGCTTCCCGCATTTGAAGCATTTGATAACTTTTTCACTCCGCTTTTGCGATCCTTTCAGCACCTCCAATATTACGTCTACCCACTCTGGCCTTTCTACTCCACACGGCGTGCTTTGAAAACTGGCTTACACAGAAGCGACGCTGTTTCCTGAATCAGAGCATGTGATACCGTTTTCTGCGAATGTTGGCTTTGGGTTCGCATATGTAGCTCGCTTTGTTTCTACGTCCCGTATGCCATTTATAAAACTCTGGATTTTTACCCTCTCGGTGTATTCCACGGGTGCGTCCGCATTTGCGAGATGAGCCAACCTTTCAACATCCGAGGCAAACTCCTGCAAAGTCTCATTCGCTTTCGTGACGGTTTTGCAACTCAATTTGGAATATCTGTTTCCTATGCTCACTTCCATAACGTCCTCTCGACAGCGGCCATCAATGCTTCATAGTTGTTCGCTCTCCCCTTCGGGAATCGTCTGTAGGATTTCGGCTGCTGGCCCTTTCAATGCCACGAACAGAGCTGCAACTTTATCTTCAGCATTCCAGTTGTTCGCTGCCGACGCCTTCTCAAATTGAAACTTAAATACCTGGAATGGAACAGAACCATCAAAAGTTGGGGATTTTACCTTCAGAGTAGACGTTGAAGTGATTGGACGGTTCAATTGTAACTCCTGAATCCCATCTTTCAAAGCATCTATCTCGGCCTCCATTTTATCTTGTCGACCACTGAACCCTTCCTGAAACTGCGTGAGTTTCTCTTCCATTCGCGATTGTAGTTGTGCAGAGATCTGCGATGATACCTGTGCTGAAATTTGTGTCGACATTTCTGATATACGTACGTGCCTCTTGTGCTTCAATTTTAGATGTTATTTCTGACGACATTTCTGAGATACGTGTCTCCTGTGATTCAATCTTCGCTGTTATACGGTTCTCCTGTGATTCTAGTTGTTTTCCATCTTGGATGTTATTCGTGTCTCTTGGGATTCCACCTGTGATGACATATACGTTTCCTGTTCTTCTAGTTGAGATGACATTGTCGATGTTTGAGCAGATATTGCAGCCAAATCATGTTCAAGTCTGTGCTCGTAACTGTCTGCGATGTTTCGTTTTTCTCTTCAATTTTTGTTGTTGTCTCGTCCCCATCAGGATAAAGACATACTCGTCCACATCAATTCCTTCTGCTTCCATTGCCTCTCGTAGTTGTGCTTGGAGTTCAAGTTTAACGCCGCTTGTATTCAAACCACGGATCTCCAACTCTTTCATTAGTTGCTGGATCTTCAATTCACTGAACTTTGCCATGTCCTTGTTGTCCTCTGGAATTTATTCAACAATTCCTCTTCTGACACCAATTGTAACGAATTTACTTGCAAATCCTCTTATTTGCAATCCTCTGCTAAGTTCGAATCACTAAACTGTTGAATAAATATCTCCAATATGTAATATGCAAAATGGCCTTTATTAAAGTACGTCACAATAACACTCAAACTGTGCAACGAATAGCTTGCTTAATAACCAAACTGATTGATAGCTCAAATGAAACTCTACTATTCAAAATAATACTGCTCTTGCTCGCTAGATAGCGTCTTAAGCTTTGTTCGACTTGTATTTTTCGTATGTCATGGTCAACCAAGAAGTCCACTCCCAATATGACTTCGCTCTGCTCAACTGAGTATAAAAAGGGTTCAGCAGTAAGCGAGTGCTGGTGGAGAAGACTCGACAAAGGCCACGAAAGTCAAAAGGAAAGGTTGATGGATCGAATGTGCCAAAATAAAGCGAAATTATAAGTACTTGCGAGAAAAAGACCGGCATCGACAAACCTAATGGATGCACTAAAATGACTGATAGAATTTTTCAGAAAGAATGCATGGATGGTTTCAAGCCAGTGCGCACTTCTGTTGGGAAACGTCGGAACGATACTGAGTATGTGAATCCAATCCGTCAAGAACAAGCTCTACAAAGTAGTTCTTCATTGGTCAAGCAACAGAGTGCGAGAGACCGATCCAGATAATGAGTAGTAAGATGGAACACAGGTACGACAAGGAAAATAATTCGGAAGGTTTCCGGAGGGAGATTTGGTACTGCTATACAACCCTCACCGGCGGAAAGGTGTTCCATCCAATATCGGTGCAGTTGGGAAGGCCCGTACAGGGTTGTGAAGATGATCAGTGATGTCATCTACCGCATACAAGCAATTGGGAAATCACGAAATAGAATAGTGGTACATTTGGCGTTGCTAGCGGCGTTTAGGTCGAGAGATTTTGTCTGATCGGGACGATCAGACTTAGGTGGAGGGCAGTGTAACGAATGTTAGCAGCACTGAGCGATGCTATCGTCTCTAAGCCGATGCTAAGCAGTGACGTGAATGCACATCAATAATTCAATCATTATGTATCTACATAAACGAAACAATAACTGCGTCTACATATATGTACCATGTACGTATACGAGCAGCGGAGAGTCAATGCACAAACACATGCATATATCTGAGATACTCCTATAAGTATGCAATGAGAAAAACTATAAAATTGTGCAATTGTAGTTACAGCTGAGAAGTTTGAGAGCTGCTGGACTAGTAGATTCTGGAAGCGCCTAGAAGATGTATAAAATTTTGCAATTGTAGTTACAGCTGAGAAGTTTGAGAGCTGCTGGACTAGTAGATTCTGGAATCGACTAGAAGATGCGAAGGTTGAAATCAAAGGGTATAAAAGGCGACAATTGTAGAGGCGCTGGAATTCAGTTTGATTTGAGTTGTCAAGCAGTTACGACTAAGACGATATCTAGCGAGCAATAGCAGTATTATTTTGAAAGTCAGTTTCATTTAAGCTATCAGTTGGTTATTAAGCTATTCGTTGCACAGTTTGAGTGTTATTGTGAAGTATTTTAATAAAGGCCATTTTTTCCATTATTCAATATTGGAGTTATTTATTCAACAGTTTAGCGATACGAACCTAGCAAAGGGCAAATAAGAGGATTTGCAGCAAATTTGTTACAATATATTACATATGGGCCCGATGAAAAAGATGGGTAGACATCCATTTCTGTCATTTTTATCTCATTGAGTATAATACGAGACTGAACATATGTCATCAGCAAGTATTAAATTATATCATAATATCTCAGAAACTGAAAACTTTGCATTACATTAGTTTACAATAAAACGTGCGATACATAGATACCTTACATTCAAAAAGAGAGGGGAACTTGGAGAGGGATTAGGAATGTATGTGGGATTGGAAAGTGTCAGTGGTAGTAGGATGGGTGTGGGAGTACTAATGGGGGTGCGAGTGAAAATGCAGCTTGGATTGGGAGTGGAGTGGAAGTTGATCACGGTCTGCCGGGTACACTTGTATTTATATCTATACAGTATTATTTATATAGGCTGAATGGGTCGGTTATAAAGGTTGTAACTGTTTGGGTACCTAGCTGTCGTGCTATCCATCTATTGTATCAAAGATCTCCTTCGAAGCAGGATGGGACCATGTAGTCTGTAAAGACCATACAGCCTGTTATTGGTGTATTAGTGTGCCCCTTATTTTTGCATAATTCGCCACATAGATTATATAGTAGTTGTGAACAGTGTTGCGGTATTTTCTCTAGAGTCTGAAATATTTATACTACAACTTTGATGTTAACAAATTTTTATTTACAGATGGTTTCGACATAGTCGTAAACGACTGTTACGCACATAACGGCGCAAACAAAAGAATTCAGCTAATAGACGGGTATGGTTGCCCGGTGGATGATAAGCTTATTTCGCGATTTCGTGGATCTTGGTCCGATTCTGGCGTTTTTGAGACACAAGTTACGCATATATGAAAACATTTCGTTTCACTGGTTCTCCAGCACTTTATATAGAATGCGATGTTCGCATGTGCCATGGCCGGTGTCCAGTAAGTGTGACTAACATATTTTTAAGGGCACACTTTTGTAACCTATAGCATTTTTTTCTTTATTTTAGAGTCAGCCCTGTCACTGGCGCAATCAGAAAGTAATAACGAAGCGGGATGTTTCGAACTCAACAGACTCAGTTTACAAGGAATATGGATCCCACAGTAGACACAACGAAACCAGATGCAGTTTTACTTCCAAGATCAGCTGACTCCGAAAATACTTTTGATGAGACGATAAAGACCATAAAAACCACGGAAAAGCCCTTCGGGTCACTATCAGAGAATGTGAACCTATTTCAGTCGCTCCGTGTCCTTCAAGAGGGGGAAGCTGACGGCGACGATATTTACTCAGATGCGCATAGACAAGAAGTAACTGCACCCCAAACCTGCATTAGAACAACAACATTTTCAGCGCTAACTGCGACATTCTCGTTACTATTATGCGTACTTTCTGCGGCTTTGATGGTTACTTGCCTCACGCCTAAAGCGACGCAGCAAAGATTCGTCGTTATATGACACATATATTACGCATAAGGGCCAAATCGACTAATTACATATGTTTGATTTACTAAACGATTGGTATTTATTAATAAAATGTAGGGATAATAGGGTGCTATTGTGTAAATAAATTTGTCGACTAGAGTACATGCAGGTACATAAGTAATTACTAATACATATATGCAGCATATTGTGACGAATATTACCATCTCCAATTATTAATATAAAATTATTAAATAAAGGCACAACAACAGAAGCATTAAGCAAGCTACATAAACACATTAATCATCATTTACCCACATACATACAGGGCAACGAAGAGATAACTCACAAACAGATGTAGTCATCGGTGGTATTACTCACATATAAATGCGCGTATGGCTATGCGAGAGGCTATAAACGTGTATATGTAGTTTATAGCTGGTAGCGGATAGTTGGTAACGAAGTAGAAAATTCTAGCAGAAGAAACGTCTATATATTTTAGGCACAGAGTATAAAAGCAGCGAAAGCTGAGTAATCTGAATCAGTTTTGATTTTAAGCACAGTTGCGAAGTGAAGTTTAATTGCGAAGTACTTTCAAAGAAGTCTAATAAAGACCATTTTGTAATATAGAATATTGGAGTGTTTTTATTCAACAGTTAGCGACACGAACGTAAGCAGAAGGTTGCAAATAGGCGGAATTTCACTAAATTCGTTACAATTAGTGTCAAAAGAGGAATCGTTGAATAAATTCTGAGATTTCGAATACAACTTGGACATGGAAAAGTTAAGTGAATTAGTAAGGTTCCAGCAACTGAAAAAGGAGTTGGAGAACCGTGGATTGAATACAACCGGCAATAAGATCGAACTCAAGCACGGCTACGAGAGGTAATGGAGTTGGAAGGAATTAATGTGGACGAGTATTGTTACGTGGCTGACTGTTTGGGTGGTGAGGAGCACCCGCAGCCACAAGAACAAGAAAAGTTCATACCTGCATGTGTTGTAAAAGAAGGGAAAGCTTAAAGAGATGGAAACATACGTGAGGGGCAAAGTTAAGAGGGGGAAAAAAGATGAAGGCCTGTCCTGTCAGGTGGAGTCTACCCTCCCTCTGCAGTGCAACTTGCACCGCACGGTGGGTACTGTGCTGACTCCTGTTTACTTACAGTGCCCCCAAGCCTGACCTTGGTCTGTTCGTCCGTCAATAAGTCATTTCCCTATCACTCACCTTCACCTTACCTTGCCACGCACAAGCGCAGCACCTACACCAGATATTGTCAACCTTGCCCTGCATAATGAATATATTCAAATTTCATCCAAACATAATTCTTATAATTTATTTACAAAGTTATTGGTTTACAAATTAGCAAATACACCCTACTACTAGTTCAATGATTTCTAAAAAAACTTTAAACTCAAAGTTTAATACAAAATAATTTGACAAAGATTTCAAAAGGCTTAAATACTAGGATCAACTTCTAAAGTTTCTATTTACTCAAAATAAAAATTCAAAAAATTGCTCAAATTTAATGCTAAACTTTATTTCTAATTAGCATTGCAAATTCAATTCAATCAATTTCGAATTCAATTCAATACAAAATACTTACGACTAATAGACAAAGGGTCTGAACTCAAATAAAACAAGTAGGAAGGTTAAGTTCGGGTTGTAACCGAACATTACATACTCAGTTGAGAGTTATGGTGCCAACATAAGGGAAAATAACCATGTAGGAAAATGAACCGAGGGAAACCGTGGGTGGGAGGGACGAAACAAATTAGATGGGGTCACACTGAAATGACAGTCCTTGGTCGGGGAAAAATCCCGAGTCGCTCCGGTACATAGAACCGACTGCCTTGGGAAGAGGGAAACCGTGGAATGTGTTTGTATGACATGTGTATCAAATGAAAGAAATTAAAGAGTATTTTATGAGGGAGTGGGCCATAGTTCTATAGGTGGTCGCCATTTAGGGATATCGCCATATAGGTGGATCAGGGTGACTCTCAATATGGTATCAAAAAAAAGGTGCTAATGAGTATTTTAAAAGGAAGTGGTGGTAGTTGTATAGGTGGTTGCCTTTCGAGATATCGCCATAAGGTGGACCAGGGGTGACCCTAGAATTTGTTTGTACAATATGGGTATCAAAAAAAACGGTGCTAATGAGGTATTTTAAAAGGGAGTGATCCTTAGTTCCATAGGTGGACGCCGTTTCGAGATATCGCCATAAAGATGGACCAGGGATGACCCTAGAATTTGTTTGTACAATATGGGTATCAAAAAAAGGTGCTAAAGTATATTTTAAAAGGGAGTGATCCTTAGTTCCATAGGTGGACGCCGTTTCGAGATATCGCCATAAAGGTGGACCAGGTGACCCTAGAATTGTTTGTACGATATGGGTATCAAATTAAAGGTATTAATGAGGTTTTTAAAAGGGAGTGGTGGCAGTTGTAAGGTGGTCGCTTTTTCGAGATATCGCCATAAAGGTTGAACCAGGGGTGACTCTAGAATGCGCTTGTACAATATGAGTATCAAACGAAAGGTGTTAATGAGTATTTTAAAAGGCAGTGGGCCTTAGTTTCTATAGGTGGACGCCGTTTCGAATATCGCCAAAAAGGTGGACCAGGGGTGACTCTAGGATGTGTTTGTACGATATGGGTATCAAATTAAAGGTTTAATGAGTTTTTAAAGGGAGTGGGCCTTAGTTTCTATAGGTGGTCGCCTTTGAGATATCGCCATAAAGGTGGACCCAGGGGTGACTCTAGAATTGTTTGTACGATATGGGTATCAATAAAGGTGTTTAATGAGTTTTTTAAAAGGGAGTGGTGGCCTTAGTTCTATAGGTGGTCGCCTTTTCGAGATATCGCCATAAAGGTGGACCAGGGTTGACTCTAGAATATGTTTGTACTATATGGGTATCAAACGAAAGGTGTTAATGAGTATTTTAAAAGGGAGTGGGCCTAGTTCTATAGGTGGACGCCTTTTCGAGATATCGCCATAAAGGTGGACCAGGGGTGACTCTAGAATATGTTTGTACGTTATGGGTATCAAACGAAAGGTGTTAATGAGTATTTTAAAAGGGCGTGGGGCTTAGTTCTATAGGTGGACGCCTTTTCGAGATATCGCCATAAAGGTGGACCAGGGGTGACTCTAGAATGTGTTTGTACGATATTGGTATCAAATTAAAGGTATTAATGAGAGTTTTAAAAGTGAGTGGTGGTAGTTGTATATGTGAAGGCGTTTGCCAGATATCGACCAAAATGTGGACCAGGGTGACCCAGAACATCATCTGTTGGATACCGCTAAATTATTTATATATGTAACACCTGCAAAGATTTCAAGGGGTTTTTATTTCGCCCTGCAGAATACTTTCATTTTCTTCTACTTAATATGGTAGGTGTCACAACCATTTTACAAGGTTTTTTCCAAGTTATATTTCGCGTCAATAAACCAATCCAATTTACCATGTTTCATCCCTTTTTTCGTATTTGGTATAGATTATGGCATATTTTTCATTTTTCGGAATTTTCGATATCGAAAAAGTGGGCGTGGGTCATAGTCGGATCTCGTTCATTTTTTACACCAAGATAAAGTGCGTTCAGATAAGTACGTGAACTAATTCAGTAAAGATATGTCGATTTTGCTGTAGTTTATCGTGTTAAACGGCCATGCGGAAGGACAGACGGACGACCGTGAATAAAAACTGGGCGTGGCTTCAACCGATTTCGTCCATTTTCACAGAAAGTAGTTAAAGTCATAAAATCTATGCCCGTACCAAATTTCAAGAGGATTGGTAAATTTTTGTTCGACTTATGGCATTAAAAGTATCCTAGACAAATTAAATGAAAATGGGCGGAGCCATGCCCATTTTGAAATTTTCTTTTATTTTTCTATTTTGTTGCACCATATCATTACTGGAGTTGAATGTTGACATAATTTACTTATATACTGTAAAGATATTAAATTTTTTGTTAAAATTTTACTTTAAAAAAATTTTTTTTTAAAGTGGGCGTGGTCCTTCTCCGATTTGCTAATTTTTATTAAGCGTACATATAGTAATAGGAATAACGTTCCTGCCAAATTTCATCATGATATCTTCAACGACTGCCAAATTACAGCTTGGAAAAAATTTTAAACTACCTTCTTTTAAAAGTGGGCGGTGCCACGCCCATTGTCCAAAATTTTACTAATTTTCAGTTCTGCGTTATAAGTTCAACTAACCTACCAAATTTCATTGCTTTATCTGTCTTTGGTAATGAATTATTGCACTTTTTCGGTTTTTCGAAATTTTCGATATCGAAAATGTGGGCGTGGTTATAGTCCGATATCGTTCATTTTAAATAGCGATCTGAGATGAGTGCTCAGGAACCTACATAACAATTCATCAAGATACCTCAAAATTTACTCAAGTTATCGTGTTAACGGACGCACGGACGGACATGGCTAAATCAAATTTTTTTTAGATCCTGATGATTTTGATATATGGAAGTCTATATCTATCTCGATTCCTTTATACCTGTACAACCAACCGTTATGCAATCAAATTTAATATACTCTGTGAGCTCTGCTCAACTGAGTATAAAAACTAACTTTTGGGCAACCCTAATGCAATATTATTAATAGGAGCTAATTCTAAATCCTAAAGATACAAATTCAAACAAAATAAAATAAGAGGGCGAACAAAAAAAATCAAGAACCGTAATTCCTGACCTACCGCAACCACTCAAGTAAACATAAGATCAATTATGTACAAAGCAAAAGTAGGCCATCAAAGTAAAAGAATTTATGTGTATATGAAAACAAAAGGTATGTATGTAAGTGCAAATGTACGTTTTGTGACGTTTTTCATGCATGTACGTATGTTCGTTGCAATCTGTTTTTATTTTTCTGATTTGCTAATTCCTGTTCTATTTTTGCAAGAGCAGGAATCTGTGTTAACACATGTACATACAACTAAACAGGTGTATTTGATAAATTTTAATGTTTCACTCAAAACACTCACTGTCTAAAGCCGTGGTTACTACGAACGTACGTAGGAAAAACAGTGTCAGCTGACAAGACCTATCTTATGAGTGTGCAATGTAAACGAAAACTCACCGACGTGCAACGCCCGTACGTACGTAGCCCGGAACGTGGGAGGGAAATCAAACAATTTTGATTTTTTCCGTATGAACGTGTCAGCTGATCGCTCTCTCACTAGACAGAGTGCCTAGTAAACTTTTGTGTGCTAATTTTTGACCGTTTGCAGTTTATGCAAAAACTCCTAATTAAAGTTTGAAAAATTGTGAAAATAATTCGAAATAATTATGTAAAGATGCAGATTATATATATGTAATCTATTTATTTTTATTAATATTAATTCCAGCCTTTTGCAACATCAAAAATTAAATTGGAAAAAAGTTGATGTTTCCATAAGCATGCATGCAAAATGGTCAATGGCAACAGTGCTTATCTGTAAACAATACACACACAAATATCGTTATGCACATGTACACAGACGCACACATTGATTCGTACGGGCTTGAGGGTTCGGTCAAACGCGTTTCATACGACCAACGTCCGTACGTACGGTACACGTCGGTGGGTAATTGCCGCATAAGCTTTGGGCAATTGAGGGCGAGCAGTTATTAAGATGTTATAAATGAGTAATTTTATGTGCTTGTAAGCGTATGAGTCGTGGCACAGTGGCTGACGTACCGACCAAACGCGCGGGGTTGCGGGTTCAACTCCCACCAAGCATTCCTTTTTTTTAAATTTATAAATATATTATTATTAATGGACTGTATTGAGTTATGGGGTTTTGATTTAATGTATTACATTTATTGAGTTGGGTAGTTTTAGTGCTATTGGTGTATTTAAGTCATGGGAGGATGCATAGCATCAGTACACCTTTATTTATTTATTTGTGTTTATTTTAAGGGGTTTAGTTTATTAAGTTGGGTAGTTTTAGTGTTATTGGTGTGTGTTTAAGTCATGGAGGATGCATAGCATCAGTACACCTTTTATTTATTTAATTTGGGGGCGAGCACTGGGGGCTCTGAGGTTGGCACCCCATTTTCTACAAGAAAACCTCTATTATTAATTTGGGGCGAGCGTGGGCACTCTGAGGTTTCGCTCTAATGAGCCACCTCATCTCTATTTGAAGAACCCCTTCAAAGTGTGATATGGAGGCGAGCACTGGGTCTCTGATGTATTAGCACACCATCCGAAGAAACCTCGATTTTAATTAAAAAACCTCAAAACTATGTCTTTAGAATATTTCACTAACCAGTTGAGAATTACAAGCAACACTCAATGGCTACTGAAACAAACGAACGAGAAATGTTCTATATTAAGTCACTATAAACACTCACCAAGTTACTCTTCTTATCCAACGGCGCCGCTGCGGTTGAGTACCTGAAACAAAAAAAACCCAAACATACATATGTACATATGACCACGCTCAAACACTGATCAAGATCGATCGCTTACGATCTTGGATGGGAGCGTATTAATAGTAATAAAGTTAGAGCCGTGCTGACAGTGCACGGACTTTACCACTTTATTGGTAGATCTACCAACTTTTTGACCCATTTACATTTTCCACCACTTCTACCACCAAAGCCCAAAAATCTACCAACATTTCAATATGTTCGCATTGCAAGCAACTACTGCGATCATTAGCTAAACGTATTTAATTGCCGAGCACACCCAAATAACATTAAGAGGTCACCCACTAACCAAATTAACCAATTTTGAAAAATTTGTGCACAAATTCAGACAAGAAATAAATTTGTTTATGAAATAAATGTAGTAAATGAGCACGCAGATATTTTCCTGCGCTATTTTCATAAGTTTTTTTGCGAACGAAATGATTTTGAACGAAAATAAAAAAAAATTTAAGTAAACGATAACATACCGAAGTCGGTTATTTTGTGGTCGTATTTTTGGTACATTGGAAAATTATTTCGGTAATTAGACTTATATTTTCGTCAGTATTTCAAGCTCGAAATACAGGAAAAAAGCCTATATGAGGCATAAGCTGTGTATATATAAATTTACATATATTTTTTTGTTTTCTTTACATGTTTTTTTTAAAAGTGTCATTTCTGTGAAATGTGCTTTATTTGTTTTACAATAAATTATGAATTGCTTTGTACAAATATAAATTGTAGCTATTGTTTGCTTGAAAGAAAAAACTCTACCAACTTCTACCACTATTTCATTTTTCGTCTACCAACATTCTCTTTTTAAAAGTCCGTGCAATGCGTGCTGACAATATAAAAAACCTGGGTAAAAAAAACTCGTAAAAAATAAATATGCAAAAAATTTAACAATTTTATGTGGGTGCTTATAAGCAAATCCCTAATGCTCGTGCCGGAAGGATAAGGGTAAGTTTGCCGGAAGCGTCCTGGCAAATATATATAAGTGTGATTTGTGCCAACAAAAAAAGAAAGAAAGTTCAAAATTCCATAAATTCGAGTTAGCCGCGGTCTAATCGAAATGGCACATAAAAAAACGCACGTGCGGAAGTGCGGCTATAGGCAGAGCACACCGATAAAAATTGGTGTACTTTGAATATGTAGCATTTTCAGGTCAAATGAAACTTTTTTCAAGTCAAATGAAACTTCTTTCATTTCAAATGAACCTTTTTTCATTTTAAATGAAACTTTTTTCATTTTAAATGAAACTTTTTCATTTCAAATGAAATTTTTTTCAAGTCAAATGAAACCATACTACTAAGGTAATTGTCAAAATATATTTATATCGTACTTTATAACGCTATTTATCAAATTTTTCTTTAAGACAACTATTTCAAATTAGCCACATTGAAGGCAAAATTTTTGCTTAAATTTTCTTTGTGAATTTAAGCTGCAGTTAAGGTCGGCTTAGTTTAACCTTGCCTTTTGATCGTTTCAATTTTTAATAGATAAAGTAGCAGGGTTATACGCTGGGCAACTTATATACTACAGTTTAACCACCCACTTAAAATAAGCACCTATATTTTTTACTTTTATCTACTCTACTTCGTTAATAACGTAGGAATAAAGCAACGTAGAGAACAAATAGAAGGAACCAAAGAGCATGATGTGAGCGTATTTCCTATTAACTGTCTGACACCAACTAACACATCGGTTGAATCCTCTGTATTATGCTTTTCTCTTTGACCAACGTCTTACCAAACAACATAGAACGATAGCAAGGTGTTGAGAGAAATATTACTTTTACCAACTATATTTTGGAGAGATCTTTTTTAACTATGCTAAAAAACATAACGGTAAGAAGTGATCTTTTCTACTCTATGGCGTAGTTACATTGCACTTCATTCGTTTGGGCCTCTGAAAACATATACATATATGTATTTGTTTTTATTTCATTATTTTTCATTGTATATTGTATTTAAATGTAATACTTAAAATATATATATTAGAATGTGCCGATTTATTAACCGGTATCGCGCCATCGATTTTTCGATAGGATTTGGGGTCAGGAAAAAAGTTTCACTACGCATACCCAAACAAATAATTTTCGAGCCTGCGAAATTTCATTTTTTTTTACTTTTTTTGACTTTGATTTTTAAGGGTTTTTTCATGACCTACTAAAAAAATGTCATACGTCCGACCCAAAGGCGTCCGCTAAAAACGTTGGTATACATGAAAATTATACAATCAAATGAAAATTTTATAGTGTTCAACTATGGCAAGGCTAAACTAAGCCGACCTTAACTGCAGCTTAAATTCACAAAGAAAATTTAAGCAAGAATTTTGCCTTCAATGTGGCTAATTAGAAATAGTTGTCTTAAAGAAAATTTGATAAATACTTAGCGTTATAAAGTACGATATAAATATATTGACAATTACCCTAGTAGTATGGTTTCATTTGACTTGAAAAAAGTTACATTTGAAATG
Organism: Eurosta solidaginis; assembly: GCA_029619165.1. Lineage (NCBI taxonomy): Eukaryota > Metazoa > Arthropoda > Insecta > Diptera > Tephritidae > Eurosta > Eurosta solidaginis. The sequence continues at coordinate 53,809 of JARSSU010011042.1, forward strand.
AAAAAAGTTTCATTTAAACGGATAAAAGTTTCATTTGAAATGAAAAAAGTTTCATTTGAAATAAAAAAAGGTTCATTTAAAATGAAAAAAGGTTCATTTGAAATGAAAAAAGTTTCATTTGACCTGAAAAAAGTTTCATTTGACCTGAAAATGCTATAGTAACTCTCCACAAAAGAAACGCAAAGAATCAAAAATAAAAAAAGCCAAATAAATGTCAAAAGATAGGAAAATTGCAAAAGAAAAATTAATCAAAGAAATTAAAAAAAAGGCAGAGTGAAAAATAAAAAAATTTATAAAAAAATATTTAAATAAAAACAAAGTGAAATATTATTTAGACCTTATCAAAAATTTGCTTAGCACAATTTTCCAACTAACAAGCGCAGATATAAAGACCATTTGATACCCGCCCTTAGTTTTTTCCTACCAAAAATCAACAAAAAAAAGGAATATATATGTGAACAGATACATATATAAACGACTAGCAGACCCGGCAGACGTTGTTCTGCCCTAAATTTGGTATATCTGCATACATTTTAATAAGCTTTTTCCGTCTAAATGTGCCCTCGCCCCTCTACACTTTTCCTAATCTTTGTATTCACTCCTCCCTCCGTATTTTTCGCTTCATCTATCTCCATCTTCGTCTCATTCTATCTCTTTCTCAGTCTCCTTCTCTCTTTTCTCTTCTCTCAAGTTTTTCTCATTCTTCTTCATATCTTATTGCCAGCCCCAGACGGTGGTATGTATTTTGTTCCAGTCCCATTCCAAGTCTCAGCCCCAGTCCCACTCCAAGTCTCAGTCTCAGTCCCAGTCCTAATCCCAGTCCGTCTCTGGTCTACTTCCCGGAAAAAAGCATCGTAAATACTAATATAGGCAAATCTATATACCAAATTTCAGGCAAATCGAATAGGACGTATGTAAATAGGTATGTGAGTATTATTAATTATGACTTTATTTCGGATTCGCATGCATATTTATCAGTTTTGCCAGATTGATGCGACTAAATCGAATATCACAATGAAAATTACTTAAAAGCTCTCAGCAACAGCTTTCATTTGATATCCAAAATACACACACATTCTAGAGTATCAGGGTCCATGTTTTGGCTGATATCTCGAGACCCTATTCACCAGTAGGTATGAAAACTACCCTGTAGTAAAGCATTCATCAACAGTTTTCCTTTGATATCCATATTGTATAAACATTGTCTCGGGGTATCCGTGTCCACGTTTTGGCCTATATCTCGATACTCAAGACACCCAGCGGTATAAAAAATTATCTGTAGTAAAGCACACATCAACTGCTTCAATTTGATACCCATAATGTAAAAACACATCCTAGTGTTACCCCGATCCACGTTTTGGCCTATATCTCGAGACCCTAGTCACCAATAGGTATGAAAACTACCGTGTACTAAAGCACTCATCAACAGCTTTCATTTGATATGAATATTTTGTAAACACATTCTAGGGGTACCCGGGTCCACGTTTTGACCTATATCTCGAGACCCTAGTCGCCAACAGGTATGAAAACTCTAGAATTCGTTTGTGCAATATGGGTATCAAACGAAAGGAGTTAATGAGTATTTTAAAAGGGAGTGGACCTTAGTTCTATATGTGGACGCCTTTTCGAGATATCGCCATAAAGGTGGACCAGGGGTGACTCTAGAATGAGTTTGTACGATATGGGTATCAAATTAAAGGTATTAATGAGAGTTCTAAAAGTGAGTGGTGGTAGTTGTATATGTAAAGGCGTTTTCCAGATATCGACCAAAATGTGGACCAGGGTGACCCAGAACATCTTCTGTTGGATTCCGCTAATTTATTTATATATGTAATACCTGCCAAGATTTTAAGGGTTTTTTATTTCGCCCTGCGGAAATTTTTCATTTTCTTCTACTTAATATTGTAGGTGTCACAACCATTTTATAAAGTTTTTTCTAAAGTTATATTTCGCGTCAATAAAACAATCCAATTACCTTACCATGTTTCATCCCTTTTTTCGTATTTGGTATAGAATTATGGCATTTCTTTTCATTTTTCGTAATTTTCGATATCGAAAAAGTGGGCGTGGTCATAGTCGGATTTCGTTCATTTTTCATACCAAGATAAAGTGAGTTCAAGTAAGCACGTGAACTAAGTTCATTAAAGATATGTCGATTTTTGCTCAAGTTATCGTGTTAACGGCCATGCAGAAGGACAGACGGACGACTGTGTATAAAAACTGGGCGTGGCATCAACCGATTTCGCCCATTTTCACAGAAAATATTTAACGTCATAAAATCTATGCCCCTACCAAATTTCAAAAGGATTGGTTAATTTTTGTTCGACTTATGGCGTTAAAAGTATCCTAGACAAATTAAATGAAAAAGGACGGAGCCACGCCCATTTTGAAATTTTATTTTATTTTTGTATTTTGTTGCACAATATCATTACTGGAGTTGAACGTTGACATAATTTACTTATGTACTGTAAAGATATTAAATTTTTTGTTAAAATTTTACTTTAAAAAAATTTTTTTTTAAAGTGGGCGGGGTCCTTCTCCGATTTTGTTAATTTTTATTAAGCGTACATATAGTAATAGGAGTAACGTTCCTGCCAAATTTTATCAGGATATCTTCAACGACTGCCAAATTACAGCTTGGAAAAAATTTTAAACTACCTTCTTTTAAAAGTGGGCGGTGCCACGCCCATTGTCCAAAATTTTACTAATTTTCAGTTCTGCGTTATAAGTTCAACTAACCTACCAAATTTCATTGCTTTATCTGTCTTTGGTAATGAATTATTGCACTTTTTCGGTTTTTCGAAATTTTCGATATCGAAAATGTGGGCGTGGTTATAGTCCGATATCGTTCATTTTAAATAGCGATCTGAGATGAGTGCTCAGGAACCTACATAACAATTCATCAAGATACCTCAAAATTTACTCAAGTTATCGTGTTAACGGACGGACGGACGGACGGACGGACATGGCTCAATCAAAGTTTTTTTCGATCCTGATGATTTTGATATATGGAAGTCTATATCTATCTCGATTCCTTTATATATGTACAACCAACCGTTATCCAATCAAACCTAATATACTCTGTGAGCTCTGCTCAACGGAGTATAAAAACCGAAAATGTTCATTTAATTCGAAATTAGTTCTGCACAGCCTCAAAAGAAGAGGTTTTATTATCTTGACGCTCGTGATGGGACATTGAAGTTTACTTCGTTCAAAAAAAGGGGCTAGAAATCAGTTCATTCAGAAGTTTAGCCATGATTAATACGCCTAGCATTTCTATACGACTTGCGAGAGTTAGAAGATTGATAAGCTTTAAACGACTAGTATAAGGTGAACGATTATACCCACAGTCCCAATGAAAATTCCTTAAAGAAAAAGGTAAAAATAGCTTCTTTATTGACTCTAGTCTATCTGCATGAACTCGATATCGCGGATTCCAGACTATTGATCGGTCTAACTAATGTGGTAAAAAGGGCTTTAGTTACATAAGGGTCACTAAATTCTTTAGACTATCGTTTCACGAATCATAGAACACCTCTAGCCTTATTGATAGGAGCCATAATATGAAGGTTGAAACTAAGATTAGCATTCATCGTAACTCCCAAGTCAATAAAATAATTTACTGATGCAAGACAAAAATTATTAATTACGTAAGAGGCTGCTGGCAAAGATCTTCGAGAGAGGGACATGAATTTATATTTATTGAGGTTCAGCGGCATTGAGTTTGCATTGCAACAAGCAACTAAGCAATTTAAATCCGCTTGAAGCAAGCGACGTTCTTCAGTATACGCATAAGACCTAAAAAGTTTTACATCATCAGCATACATTAAAACTTTGGAATATTTTATTGTGGTACAGATATCATCAATAAATAGCAAGAACAGAATTGGACCGAGATGACTGCCCTGTGGGACACCAGATGGAACATTAATAATATTTGAAAGAGTATTTTTAAAAATTACTTTTTGGGTTCTACCGCAGAGATACGAAGAGATCCACTGGGTGAGACCAGGTTGGAAGCCAAGGCGACCAAGTTTGTGGATAAGCAAGGAGTGAGAAACTTTATCAAATGCTTTACTGAAATTAGTGTATATAACATAGAGATATACGCCGCCGCCGCCCATTTTGGTCGTTTTTCGCACGCCACCGCCGAATGTCAAAAATATCGGGGCGGCGGCGGGGGCGGCACGTCCGGCGTGTTACTATATTTTCTCGCTTACGACTGTTTAGGCCATTTATTGTTGGTTATCCGGTGGTATCACCGGATGCGCATCAGTGCCAGTTATAAGAAACTAATTGCGAAATTTACTCTTTCTAACTCTTCAAAAGTTATTTAAAAAAACAGGCGTTTTCGATGTCAGCTTAAGACGGACTTTGCATCACCCAATTAACCAAGTTATTAAAACAAAACACTAAAAGAAAAGTTATATAATAAACTAGCAGACCCGGCAGGCGTTGTTCTGCCCTAAATTTGGTCTTTCTGCGTACATCTTAATAAGCTTTTTCCATCTAACTCTGCCCCCCCTCTTATAGTTTTCATAATCCCTTTATTCACTCCTCCCTCTGTCTTTTTCGATTCATCTATCTCTATTTCGTCTACCCTATCTCTTTCTCAGTCTCCTTCTCCTTCCCTCTTTTCTCTTCCCACAAGTTCTTCTCATTCTTCTTCATCCGTTATTGCCAGTTCCAGAGGGTGTTATGTATTTTGTTCCAGTCCTATTCTGAGTCCCAGTCCCACTTCGAGTCTCAGCCCCAGTCCTAGTCCTAATCCCAGTCCCAGTCCGTCTCTGGCCTAGTTCCCGGAAAAAAGGATCGTAAATACTAATGCAGGCAAATTAATACACCAAATTTCAGGCAAATCGAATAGGACGTACATATGTATATAGGTATGTGGGTATTATTAATTCATGTCTTTATTTCGGCTTCGCATGCTTATTTATCAGTTTTGCCAGGTTGATGCGACTAAATCGAATATGGCAATGGAAATTACTTTAAAGCGCTCAGCAACAGCTTTCATTTGAAATCTATATTACATACACATTGTTGGGGCATCCGAGTCCACGTTTTGGCCTATATCTCAAGACCCTAGTCATCCAGCGATATAAAAATTACTCCGTACTAAAGCACACATCAACAGCTTTCATTTGCTATCCATATTACACACACCTTCTAGGGGTATCCGGGTCCACGTTTTGGCCTATATCTCGAGACCCTAGTCACCCAGCAATATAAAAATTACTCTGTACTAAAGCACACATAAACAGCTTCAATTTGATACCCATAATGTAAAACACATCCTAGTGTTACCCTGATTCCCGTTTTGGCCTATATCTCGAGACCCTAGTCACCAATAGGTATGAAAACTACCCTGTAGTAAATGCTATCCATATTGTATAAACATTGTCTCGGGGTATCCGGGTCCACGTTTTGGCCTATATCTCGAGACCCAAGTCACCCAGCGGTATGAGAACAATTTCTGACAACAATTCAACAATTGTTTGAATTTGGTTAGCTTTTATTTTGTCAAATGGTTTTAGCACATAACATTATATTCTTGAAAAAAATTTTGCTTTGATATTGTAATTTTGCTATTTTGCCGCATTATCAGCATTTTTCTAATTTCAGCTATTAAGAAGGATTAACTTGAGCGGGCTTCGAACCCACGAAAACCTACAACAATTCAGTAGCCTATACAGCTGCGCCACAACAGTTTATAGCTTTTAATAGCCTAACAAGCAGTTATAAGCATGAGTTTCAATCAGTGGTGAGTGAATGCGTGGGACATATATATAAATTTTATTGCACCAGATGATTGAATGTCAAATCAGATAAAAAAAATCACTAATCACCTGATTTCCTTACCATATCTGAATTTCCGCCAAATTATGTTATGCACATCGATATTTTTCGCTCGTTTGGTTATGGCTCTGAAATTCGTAGGTGCAATTATCGCAATTCATATGCTTAAATACATCAATTACTCTATACGAAAACATCTAATGTCAATAGCATAGTGGTTAAAATGGTGGACTAGAATTCGAGGAGGTCGTTTACGAAATGAGCAACAAATTCACAAGCAAGCACAAGTAGATTTTAAATTCAATAAATACACATAAGTAAAATTTCATATCTAAAATAAATTAACCATTAGGAGAAGTGAAGAGAGAAACATAGAAGAAAGAAATAGTAGAAGAAGGTGGTGAAGGTGGGGAAGGAGGAGAAGGTGTGGTAAGCAGGTTTAGAGGTTGGCGTGAGGTGGGAGGGACCCCCGGCCTTAGGGGGAAGAGAAATAAGGAAAAATGAAGTATTTTAGAGAAATCCCGGGAAGGGCGCTCCCCGGGATTTCTCTAAAATACTTCATTTTTCCTTATTTCTCATTTTTATATAAATACTTACTATACGCTTATATAGCCCGTCACATAAGATTTTTCATATAGCATCGTGATTTGAGTAGATTGCATGTATTTGCATGAACACATCGCGCGACTAACATATACACATTAAATTCGCTATTTTCAACTTTTGCTACATGTAAAGCATAGAAAGAAGAATTACACAACTGTTGTGGCTATCAGTGCTTTCAGACTTTGCAAGTGAAATTATTTTAGCAGTTCCTTGGTACTTTTCTAACATTTTTCACAATAAAGGATTGTATTTTACTTGTATAATATGATGTTTCTGGTAGTGCTTGCCGAAATTATGTATATGAATGGGCGATAATTAATCCACAATTTTTGTTTTGTGCAATATGTAGGTATATATATCGAAGTTTATAGGTACACAAATGACCCCGAAACCGGATTTGGCGTCATATCTCTTGAACCGAGCAAGATTTTCTAAATTTTATTTTTGCATTAGATAGCCATCTCCGTTTAGCGCCATTCACAATTTCGATCCAATGTTCTATCTATAACGGTTCAGATTCTATCGCATTGTGATGGGTTAATCGATCAGCCCTGTTAAAAAACCGAATAGTGTGCATATCTCTTGAACCAAGCAAGATGGAATCGATTTTGTTTTTGCATATGTTAGGTATGCACGTGTAGATTATTCGACAAGTTGATTCAAGGTTCCATCATTAACGGTTCAGGCGCAACGAGGGTTAATGGGTTAATCGATAACGCGCCAAAAGCGATTATTGTGCATATCTCTTGAACTAAGCAAGATGGGATATGTTTTTTTTTGTGCAATATGTAGGTAGCCACTTGTAGATTAATCGACAATTTGATTGAAAGTTCCATCATTAACCCTTCAATGCAAAAATCGTAGTTTATAGGTACACAAATGACCCCGAAACCGGATTTGGCGTCATATCTCTTGAACCGAGCAAGATTTTCTAAATTTTATTTTTGCATTAGATAGCCATCTCCGTTTAGCGCCATTCACAATTTGATCCAATGTTCTATCTATAACGGTTCAGATTCTATCGCATTGTGATGGGTTAATCGATCAGCCCTGTTAAAAAACCGAATAGTGTGCATATCTCTTGAACCAAGCAAGATGGAATCGATTTTGTTTTTGCATATGTTATGTATGCACGTGTAGATTAATCGACAAGTTGATTCAAGGTTCCATCATTAACGGTTCAGGCGCAACGAGGGTTAATGGGTTAATCGATAACGCGCCAAAAGCGATTATTGTGCATATCTCTTGAACTAAGCAAGATGGGATATGTTTTTTTTTGTGCAATATGTAGGTAGCCACTTGTAGATTAATCGACAATTTGATTGAAAGTTCCATCATTAACCCTTCAATGCAAAAATCGTAGTTTATAGGTACACAAATGACCCCGAAACCGGATTTGGCGTCATATCTCTTGAACCGAGCAAGATTTTCTAAATTTTATTTTTGCATTAGATAGCCATCTCCGTTTAGCGCCATTCACAATTTGATCCAATGTTCTATCTATAACGGTTCAGATTCTATCGCATTGTGATGGGTTAATCGATCAGCCCTGTTAAAAAACCGAATAGTGTGCATATCTCTTGAACCAAGCAAGATGGAATCGATTTTGTTTTTGCATATGTTATGTATGCACGTGTAGATTAATCGACAAGTTGATTCAAGGTTCCATCATTAACGGTTCAGGCGCAACGAGGGTTAATGGGTTAATCGATAACGCGCCAAAAGCGATTATTGTGCATATCTCTTGAACTAAGCAAGATGGGATATGTTTTTTTTTGTGCAATATGTAGGTAGCCACTTGTAGATTAATCGACAATTTGATTGAAAGTTCCATCATTAACCCTTCAATGCAAAAATCGTAGTTTATAGGTACACAAATGACCCCGAAACCGGATTTGGCGTCATATCTCTTGAACCGAGCAAGATTTTCTAAATTTTATTTTTGCATTAGATAGCCATCTCCGTTTAGCGCCATTCACAATTTGATCCAATGTTCTATCTATAACGGTTCAGATTCTATCGCATTGTGATGGGTTAATCGATCAGCCCTGTTAAAAAACCGAATAGTGTGCATATCTCTTGAACCAAGCAAGATGGAATCGATTTTGTTTTTGCATATGTTAGGTATGCACGTGTAGATTAATCGACAAGTTGATTCAAGGTTCCATCATTAACGGTTCAGGCGCAACGAGGGTTAATGGGTTAATCGATAACGCGCCAAAAGCGATTATTGTGCATATCTCTTGAACTAAGCAAGATGGGATATGTTTTTTTTTGTGCAATATGTAGGTAGCCACTTGTAGATTAATCGACAATTTGATTGAAAGTTCCATCATTAACCCTTCAATGCAAAAATCGTAGTTTATAGGTACACAAATGACCCCGAAACCGGATTTGGCGTCATATCTCTTGAACCGAGCAAGATTTTCTAAATTTTATTTTTGCATTAGATAGCCATCTCCGTTTAGCGCCATTCACAATTTGATCCAATGTTCTATCTATAACGGTTCAGATTCTATCGCATTGTGATGGGTTAATCGATCAGCCCTGTTAAAAAACCGAATAGTGTGCATATCTCTTGAACCAAGCAAGATGGAATCGATTTTGTTTTTGCATATGTTAGGTATGCACGTGTAGATTAATCGACAAGTTGATTCAAGGTTCCATCATTAACGGTTCAGGCGCAACGAGGGTTAATGGGTTAATCGATAACGCGCCAAAAGCGATTATTGTGCATATCTCTTGAACTAAGCAAGATGGGATATGTTTTTTTTTGTGCAATATGTAGGTAGCCACTTGTAGATTAATCGACAATTTGATTGAAAGTTCCATCATTAACCCTTCAATGCAAAAATCGTAGTTTATAGGTACACAAATGACCCCGAAACCGGATTTGGCGTCATATCTCTTGAACCGAGCAAGATTTTCTAAATTTTATTTTTGCATTAGATAGCCATCTCCGTTTAGCGCCATTCACAATTTGATCCAATGTTCTATCTATAACGGTTCAGATTCTATCGCATTGTGATGGGTTAATCGATCAGCCCTGTTAAAAAACCGAATAGTGTGCATATCTCTTGAACCAAGCAAGATGGAATCGATTTTGTTTTTGCATATGTTAGGTATGCACGTGTAGATTAATTCGACAAGTTGATTCAAGGTTCCATCATTAACGGTTCAGGCGCAACGAGGGTTAATGGGTTAATCGATAACGCGCCAAAAGCGATTATTGTGCATATCTCTTGAACTAAGCAAGATGGGATATGTTTTTTTTTGTGCAATATGTAGGTAGCCACTTGTAGATTAATCGACAATTTGATTGAAAGTTCCATCATTAACCCTTCAATGCAAAAATCGTAGTTTATAGGTACACAAATGACCCCGAAACCGGATTTGGCGTCATATCTCTTGAACCGAGCAAGATTTTCTAAATTTTATTTTTGCATTAGATAGCCATCTCCGTTTAGCGCCATTCACAATTTGATCCAATGTTCTATCTATAACGGTTCAGATTCTATCGCATTGTGATGGGTTAATCGATCAGCCCTGTTAAAAAACCGAATAGTGTGCATATCTCTTGAACCAAGCAAGATGGAATCGATTTTGTTTTTGCATATGTTAGGTATGCACGTGTAGATTAATCGACAAGTTGATTCAAGGTTCCATCATTAACGGTTCAGGCGCAACGAGGGTTAATGGGTTAATCGATAACGCGCCAAAAGCGATTATTGTGCATATCTCTTGAACTAAGCAAGATGGGATATGTTTTTTTTTGTGCAATATGTAGGTAGCCACTTGTAGATTAATCGACAATTGATTGAAAGTTCCATCATTAACCCTTCAATGCAAAAATCGTAGTTTATAGGTACACAAATGACCCCGAAACCGGATTTGGCGTCATATCTCTTGAACCGAGCAAGATTTTCTAAATTTTATTTTTGCATTAGATAGCCATCTCCGTTTAGCGCCATTCACAATTTGATCCAATGTTCTATCTATAACGGTTCAGATTCTATCGCATTGTGATGGGTTAATCGATCAGCCCTGTTAAAAAACCGAATAGTGTGCATATCTCTTGAACCAAGCAAGATGGAATCGATTTTGTTTTTGCATATGTTAGGTATGCACGTGTAGATTAATCGACAAGTTGATTCAAGGTTCCATCATTAACGGTTCAGGCGCAACGAGGGTTAATGGGTTAATCGATAACGCGCCAAAAGCGATTATTGTGCATATCTCTTGAACTAAGCAAGATGGGATATGTTTTTTTTTGTGCAATATGTAGGTAGCCACTTGTAGATTAATCGACAATTTGATTGAAAGTTCCATCATTAACCCTTCAATGCAAAAATCGTAGTTTATAGGTACACAAATGACCCCGAAACCGGATTTGGCGTCATATCTCTTGAACCGAGCAAGATTTTCTAAATTTTATTTTTGCATTAGATAGCCATCTCCGTTTAGCGCCATTCACAATTTGATCCAATGTTCTATCTATAACGGTTCAGATTCTATCGCATTGTGATGGGTTAATCGATCAGCCCTGTTAAAAAACCGAATAGTGTGCATATCTCTTGAACCAAGCAAGATGGAATCGATTTTGTTTTTGCATATGTTAGGTATGCACGTGTAGATTAATCGACAAGTTGATTCAAGGTTCCATCATTAACGGTTCAGGCGCAACGAGGGTTAATGGGTTAATCGATAACGCGCCAAAAGCGATTATTGTGCATATCTCTTGAACTAAGCAAGATGGGATATGTTTTTTTTTGTGCAATATGTAGGTAGCCACTTGTAGATTAATCGACAATTTGATTGAAAGTTCCATCATTAACCCTTCAATGCAAAAATCGTAGTTTATAGGTACACAAATGACCCCGAAACCGGATTTGGCGTCATATCTCTTGAACCGAGCAAGATTTTCTAAATTTTATTTTTGCATTAGATAGCCATCTCCGTTTAGCGCCATTCACAATTTGATCCAATGTTCTATCTATAACGGTTCAGATTCTATCGCATTGTGATGGGTTAATCGATCAGCCCTGTTAAAAAACCGAATAGTGTGCATATCTCTTGAACCAAGCAAGATGGAATCGATTTTGTTTTTGCATATGTTAGGTATGCACGTGTAGATTAATTCGACAAGTTGATTCAAGGTTCCATCATTAACGGTTCAGGCGCAACGAGGGTTAATGGGTTAATCGATAACGCGCCAAAAGCGATTATTGTGCATATCTCTTGAACTAAGCAAGATGGGATATGTTTTTTTTTGTGCAATATGTAGGTAGCCACTTGTAGATTAATCGACAATTTGATTGAAAGTTCCATCATTAACCCTTCAATGCAAAAATCGTAGTTTATAGGTACACAAATGACCCCGAAACCGGATTTGGCGTCATATCTCTTGAACCGAGCAAGATTTTCTAAATTTTATTTTTGCATTAGATAGCCATCTCCGTTTAGCGCCATTCACAATTTGATCCAATGTTCTATCTATAACGGTTCAGATTCTATCGCATTGTGATGGGTTAATCGATCAGCCCTGTTAAAAAACCGAATAGTGTGCATATCTCTTGAACCAAGCAAGATGGAATCGATTTTGTTTTTGCATATGTTAGGTATGCACGTGTAGATTAATCGACAAGTTGATTCAAGGTTCCATCATTAACGGTTCAGGCGCAACGAGGGTTAATGGGTTAATCGATAACGCGCCAAAAGCGATTATTGTGCATATCTCTTGAACTAAGCAAGATGGGATATGTTTTTTTTTGTGCAATATGTAGGTAGCCACTTGTAGATTAATCGACAATTTGATTGAAAGTTCCATCATTAACCCTTCAATGCAAAAATCGTAGTTTATAGGTACACAAATGACCCCGAAACCGGATTTGGCGTCATATCTCTTGAACCGAGCAAGATTTTCTAAATTTTATTTTTGCATTAGATAGCCATCTCCGTTTAGCGCCATTCACAATTTGATCCAATGTTCTATCTATAACGGTTCAGATTCTATCGCATTGTGATGGGTTAATCGATCAGCCCTGTTAAAAAACCGAATAGTGTGCATATCTCTTGAACCAAGCAAGATGGAATCGATTTTGTTTTTGCATATGTTAGGTATGCACGTGTAGATTAATCGACAAGTTGATTCAAGGTTCCATCATTAACGGTTCAGGCGCAACGAGGGTTAATGGGTTAATCGATAACGCGCCAAAAGCGATTATTGTGCATATCTCTTGAACTAAGCAAGATGGGATATGTTTTTTTTTGTGCAATATGTAGGTAGCCACTTGTAGATTAATCGACAATTTGATTGAAAGTTCCATCATTAACCCTTCAATGCAAAAATCGTAGTTTATAGGTACACAAATGACCCCGAAACCGGATTTGGCGTCATATCTCTTGAACCGAGCAAGATTTTCTAAATTTTATTTTTGCATTAGATAGCCATCTCCGTTTAGCGCCATTCACAATTTGATCCAATGTTCTATCTATAACGGTTCAGATTCTATCGCATTGTGATGGGTTAATCGATCAGCCCTGTTAAAAAACCGAATAGTGTGCATATCTCTTGAACCAAGCAAGATGGAATCGATTTTGTTTTTGCATATGTTATGTATGCACGTGTAGATTAATCGACAAGTTGATTCAAGGTTCCATCATTAACGGTTCAGGCGCAACGAGGGTTAATGGGTTAATCGATAACGCGCCAAAAGCGATTATTGTGCATATCTCTTGAACTAAGCAAGATGGGATATGTTTTTTTTTGTGCAATATGTAGGTAGCCACTTGTAGATTAATCGACAATTGATTGAAAGTTCCATCATTAACCCTTCAATGCAAAAATCGTAGTTTATAGGTACACAAATGACCCCGAAACCGGATTTGGCGTCATATCTCTTGAACCGAGCAAGATTTTCTAAATTTTATTTTTGCATTAGATAGCCATCTCCGTTTAGCGCCATTCACAATTTGATCCAATGTTCTATCTATAACGGTTCAGATTCTATCGCATTGTGATGGGTTAATCGATCAGCCCTGTTAAAAAACCGAATAGTGTGCATATCTCTTGAACCAAGCAAGATGGAATCGATTTTGTTTTTGCATATGTTATGTATGCACGTGTAGATTAATCGACAAGTTGATTCAAGGTTCCATCATTAACGGTTCAGGCGCAACGAGGGTTAATGGGTTAATCGATAACGCGCCAAAAGCGATTATTGTGCATATCTCTTGAACTAAGCAAGATGGGATATGTTTTTTTTTGTGCAATATGTAGGTAGCCACTTGTAGATTAATCGACAATTTGATTGAAAGTTCCATCATTAACCCTTCAATGCAAAAATCGTAGTTTATAGGTACACAAATGACCCCGAAACCGGATTTGGCGTCATATCTCTTGAACCGAGCAAGATTTTCTAAATTTTATTTTTGCATTAGATAGCCATCTCCGTTTAGCGCCATTCACAATTTGATCCAATGTTCTATCTATAACGGTTCAGATTCTATCGCATTGTGATGGGTTAATCGATCAGCCCTGTTAAAAAACCGAATAGTGTGCATATCTCTTGAACCAAGCAAGATGGAATCGATTTTGTTTTTGCATATGTTAGGTATGCACGTGTAGATTAATTCGACAAGTTGATTCAAGGTTCCATCATTAACGGTTCAGGCGCAACGAGGGTTAATGGGTTAATCGATAACGCGCCAAAAGCGATTATTGTGCATATCTCTTGAACTAAGCAAGATGGGATATGTTTTTTTTTGTGCAATATGTAGGTAGCCACTTGTAGATTAATCGACAATTTGATTGAAAGTTCCATCATTAACCCTTCAATGCAAAAATCGTAGTTTATAGGTACACAAATGACCCCGAAACCGGATTTGGCGTCATATCTCTTGAACCGAGCAAGATTTTCTAAATTTTATTTTTGCATTAGATAGCCATCTCCGTTTAGCGCCATTCACAATTTGATCCAATGTTCTATCTATAACGGTTCAGATTCTATCGCATTGTGATGGGTTAATCGATCAGCCCTGTTAAAAAACCGAATAGTGTGCATATCTCTTGAACCAAGCAAGATGGAATCGATTTTGTTTTTGCATATGTTATGTATGCACGTGTAGATTAATCGACAAGTTGATTCAAGGTTCCATCATTAACGGTTCAGGCGCAACGAGGGTTAATGGGTTAATCGATAACGCGCCAAAAGCGATTATTGTGCATATCTCTTGAACTAAGCAAGATGGGATATGTTTTTTGTTTTTGTGCAATATGTAGGTAGCCACTTGTAGATTAATCGACAATTTGGATTGAAAGTTCCATCATTAACCCTTCAATGCAAAAATCGTAGTTTATAGGTACACAAATGACCCCGAAACCGGATTTGGCGTCATATCTCTTGAACCGAGCAAGATTTTCTAAATTTTATTTTTGCATTAGATAGCCATCTCCGTTTAGCGCCATTCACAATTTGATCCAATGTTCTATCTATAACGGTTCAGATTCTATCGCATTGTGATGGGTTAATCGATCAGCCCTGTTAAAAAACCGAATAGTGTGCATATCTCTTGAACCAAGCAAGATGGAATCGATTTTGTTTTTGCATATGTTAGGTATGCACGTGTAGATTAATCGACAAGTTGATTCAAGGTTCCATCATTAACGGTTCAGGCGCAACGAGGGTTAATGGGTTAATCGATAACGCGCCAAAAGCGATTATTGTGCATATCTCTTGAACTAAGCAAGATGGGATATGTTTTTTTTTGTGCAATATGTAGGTAGCCACTTGTAGATTAATCGACAATTTGATTGAAAGTTCCATCATTAACCCTTCAATGCAAAAATCGTAGTTTATAGGTACACAAATGACCCCGAAACCGGATTTGGCGTCATATCTCTTGAACCGAGCAAGATTTTCTAAATTTTATTTTTGCATTAGATAGCCATCTCCGTTTAGCGCCATTCACAATTTGATCCAATGTTCTATCTATAACGGTTCAGATTCTATCGCATTGTGATGGGTTAATCGATCAGCCCTGTTAAAAAACCGAATAGTGTGCATATCTCTTGAACCAAGCAAGATGGAATCGATTTTGTTTTTGCATATGTTATGTATGCACGTGTAGATTAATCGACAAGTTGATTCAAGGTTCCATCATTAACGGTTCAGGCGCAACGAGGGTTAATGGGTTAATCGATAACGCGCCAAAAGCGATTATTGTGCATATCTCTTGAACTAAGCAAGATGGGATATGTTTTTTTTTGTGCAATATGTAGGTAGCCACTTGTAGATTAATCGACAATTTGATTGAAAGTTCCATCATTAACCCTTCAATGCAAAAATCGTAGTTTATAGGTACACAAATGACCCCGAAACCGGATTTGGCGTCATATCTCTTGAACCGAGCAAGATTTTCTAAATTTTATTTTTGCATTAGATAGCCATCTCCGTTTAGCGCCATTCACAATTTGATCCAATGTTCTATCTATAACGGTTCAGATTCTATCGCATTGTGATGGGTTAATCGATCAGCCCTGTTAAAAAACCGAATAGTGTGCATATCTCTTGAACCAAGCAAGATGGAATCGATTTTGTTTTTGCATATGTTATGTATGCACGTGTAGATTAATCGACAAGTTGATTCAAGGTTCCATCATTAACGGTTCAGGCGCAACGAGGGTTAATGGGTTAATCGATAACGCGCCAAAAGCGATTATTGTGCATATCTCTTGAACTAAGCAAGATGGGATATGTTTTTTTTTGTGCAATATGTAGGTAGCCACTTGTAGATTAATCGACAATTGGATTGAAAGTTCCATCATTAACCCTTCAATGCAAAAATCGTAGTTTATAGGTACACAAATGACCCCGAAACCGGATTTGGCGTCATATCTCTTGAACCGAGCAAGATTTTCTAAATTTTATTTTTGCATTAGATAGCCATCTCCGTTTAGCGCCATTCACAATTGATCCAATGTTCTATCTATAACGGTTCAGATTCTATCGCATTGTGATGGGTTAATCGATCAGCCCTGTTAAAAAAACCGAATAGTGTGCATATCTCTTGAACCAAGCAAGATGGAATCGATTTTGTTTTTGCATATGTTATGTATGCACGTGTAGATTAATCGACAAGTTGATTCAAGGTTCCATCATTAACGGTTCAGGCGCAACGAGGGTTAATGGGTTAATCGATAACGCGCCAAAAGCGATTATTGTGCATATCTCTTGAACTAAGCAAGATGGGATATGTTTTTTTTTGTGCAATATGTAGGTAGCCACTTGTAGATTAATCGACAATTGGATTGAAAGTTCCATCATTAACCCTTCAATGCAAAAATCGTAGTTTATAGGTACACAAATGACCCCGAAACCGGATTTGGCGTCATATCTCTTGAACCGAGCAAGATTTTCTAAATTTTATTTTTGCATTAGATAGCCATCTCCGTTTAGCGCCATTCACAATTTGATCCAATGTTCTATCTATAACGGTTCAGATTCTATCGCATTGTGATGGGTTAATCGATCAGCCCTGTTAAAAAACCGAATAGTGTGCATATCTCTTGAACCAAGCAAGATGGAATCGATTTTGTTTTTGCATATGTTATGTATGCACGTGTAGATTAATCGACAAGTTGATTCAAGGTTCCATCATTAACGGTTCAGGCGCAACGAGGGTTAATGGGTTAATCGATAACGCGCCAAAAGCGATTATTGTGCATATCTCTTGAACTAAGCAAGATGGGATATGTTTTTTTTTGTGCAATATGTAGGTAGCCACTTGTAGATTAATCGACAATTGGATTGAAAGTTCCATCATTAACCCTTCAATGCAAAAATCGTAGTTTATAGGTACACAAATGACCCCGAAACCGGATTTGGCGTCATATCTCTTGAACCGAGCAAGATTTTCTAAATTTTATTTTTGCATTAGATAGCCATCTCCGTTTAGCGCCATTCACAATTTGATCCAATGTTCTATCTATAACGGTTCAGATTCTATCGCATTGTGATGGGTTAATCGATCAGCCCTGTTAAAAAACCGAATAGTGTGCATATCTCTTGAACCAAGCAAGATGGAATCGATTTTGTTTTTGCATATGTTATGTATGCACGTGTAGATTAATCGACAAGTTGATTCAAGGTTCCATCATTAACGGTTCAGGCGCAACGAGGGTTAATGGGTTAATCGATAACGCGCCAAAAGCGATTATTGTGCATATCTCTTGAACTAAGCAAGATGGGATATGTTTTTTTTTGTGCAATATGTAGGTAGCCACTTGTAGATTAATCGACAATTTGATTGAAAGTTCCATCATTAACCCTTCAATGCAAAAAATCGTAGTTTATAGGTACACAAATGACCCCGAAACCGGATTTGGCGTCATATCTCTTGAACCGAGCAAGATTTTCTAAATTTTATTTTTGCATTAGATAGCCATCTCCGTTTAGCGCCATTCACAATTGATCCAATGTTCTATCTATAACGGTTCAGATTCTATCGCATTGTGATGGGTTAATCGATCAGCCCTGTTAAAAAACCGAATAGTGTGCATATCTCTTGAACCAAGCAAGATGGAATCGATTTTGTTTTTGCATATGTTATGTATGCACGTGTAGATTAATCGACAAGTTGATTCAAGGTTCCATCATTAACGGTTCAGGCGCAACGAGGGTTAATGGGTTAATCGATAACGCGCCAAAAGCGATTATTGTGCATATCTCTTGAACTAAGCAAGATGGGATATGTTTTTGTTTTTTGTGCAATATGTAGGTAGCCACTTGTAGATTAATCGACAATTGGATTGAAAGTTCCATCATTAACCCTTCAATGCAAAAATCGTAGTTTATAGGTACACAAATGACCCCGAAAACCGGATTTGGCGTCATATCTCTTGAACCGAGCAAGATTTTCTAAATTTTATTTTTGCATTAGATAGCCATCTCCGTTTAGCGCCATTCACAATTGATCCAATGTTCTTATCTATAAACCGGTTCAGATTCCTTATAGTGTAATTGTGATGGGTTCTATATAAATCGAATCAAGTCCCTCGTTTAAAAAAATTAAAAAACCGAAATATAGAAGTGTGCATATATATGGAAAATACACAAAAGCAAGATGGAATGACGAATTATTTGTTTTGCAACGTATGTCTAATGTCAAATTACGCACGTTGTAGTAGATTAATAGACCAAGTTGGATCAATGGTTTACAATCATTTAACGGTTTAGGCGCCAACGATAGGGGGTTAATGGGTTAATCCGAAATAAGTTTATAATATTTTCTAAACGCGCCAAAAAACAAAAAAAAAAACAAACACAAAAAAAAAAAAAAAAAAAAAAAGTAAAAAAAAAAAGCGATTATTGTGCATATCTACTTGAACTCTAAGCAAGATTGGGATAATGTTTTTTTATTTTTTCGTTCATTTTTTTTTGTACTTTTTCCAATTCTATGTAGACGGGCTAATTATTTTTTTTTAGATGCCTACACTTGGTACAATTTAGGCTAGATCGAATATTTTAAATCGACATGGATTATTTGGATTTATTGCTGGTGAATTGATTGTCGTAGATGGAGAAAGTCGTAAATTTGCGACCAAGGTGATGGAATTTGGAAAGTGATGTGGATGAAAAATAGGTCGCCGATGTCAGCAATTTTTGGGCGAATATAAATTCGCAAAATGTAGTAGATTGATACCCATATCGTACAAACATATTCTAGGGTCACCTGGTCCACCTTTATGGCGATATCTCGAGAGCGGCTGTACACCTCTGGAACTAAGCAGTCTCACTCACTCTTCAAATACTACAGTAACACCTTTCTTTATGTTGATACCATATTGTACAACGGCATTACTAGGTAACACCCTGGTCTCACCTTCATCCGCCACACACCCGCCTGATGGGCGATATACTCGAAACGGCAGTCCACACTGTGCAACTTAAGCACCACTCCTTGGTAAACATATCATGAACACTTTGCATTGATACCCATATCGTACAAACGCATTCTAGAGTCAACCTGATCCACCTTTATGAGCTATATCCCGAAATGGCGGTTCCACTATACGAACTATGCCCACTCCACTGCATACAAATACTCTTTAATGCCTTTCATGTGATACACATGTCAGTTACAAACACATTCCAGGTTTTCCTCGGTTCAATTTCCTACATGGTTTTTCCCTTATGTTGTCACATAGCTCTCAACCTGAGTATATAATGTTCGGTTACACCGAAACTTAAACCTTCCTTACTTGTTTGCTTTTGAAATTGCTTGGAAATAGAATAACCTAGAAGGTTTCAAGGCGGCAAGTACCTAGTAAGTTGCTCACTCTTAGAATAACATCTAGCCAGCTGCTCATAGCGAAAGGTTGATACATAATCCATTGCAACGGTAATTTTTTCAGTTGCCAAACTTCTCAGTATTTAGTCGGGATTTTTGAAACACTACTTAGCTTTAAAGCTATCGCGGCATATCATTACCATCATTGCCAATCACACCACATCATCCACACGAAACCTGCTTGATACGTGCACAAACTAAGCAGGCGATGAATGGAACATCCTTATGTCCTTTTGGGAAGAGAGGAAGGCGGAGTTGAAATGTCTGACAATTTTTCAGGTGGTCCTAAAAAAATCGAACGGCGTGAGTCATATTAGTCGTATTAAAAAGTATCAAAGTTACGGACAGTGATGTTATCTAAGCCCGTTCAAAGGTATTAGCAACATCGCATATGCCCAAGAGGAGTTGTTGCGGAGTGTCTATGCCGTTCCAACAAGACAACAAAAACAAATAGAGAGGAGCAAGTCACCACTCATTAGTCTGCAATAACTTAAATCTCGAAAGTAATATTTCAAAGTACCGCGCTAATTACTAGATTTTGTTGCTCAAAAAGCTTATACTCATCAACAGTCTGAACCCAATAAAAGGTATTTCTTAAGAAACGTTTCAAATAATTGAAACTAATTTCAATGCAAAAGTTCTTGCAATTTATCG
>JARSSU010011044.1:0-28411 GCA_029619165.1 Eurosta solidaginis
TTTTGTGTCACGTTGTTTGTCCGCGATGGACTCCTAAGCTATTTAACCGATTTTAATAAAATTTGCACACTGCACATCGCAGGGACCGATCATTCGAACAATTCTATTCATGGTTCGATTTGCTGAAATTGGGTATATAGGTAGCCCTTTGCCTAGATAAGTATTACGACACTTTTCTTTTTGGGAAACGGAACAGATAGCGACTGGGACTGCGACTGGACTGTGGCTGTGAACAAAGGATGGAGGGATGGAGGGAAAAGACGGGAGACAGAAAGAGACGCAGAAAAAGGGAAAGGCAGAGGGAAGAAGAAAGGGAGAGTAAGAGGTAAAAACTACTTAAAACTTATGCAGATAGACCCAATCTAGAACAGAACACGTCTGCCGGGATCTGCCAGTTCCATATAAAAGAGAGTTACATACACACAACATACAAATGAATCTAATATAAGTTTGTTTAAAGTTAATCTTCTGAGAAGATTCTCCGAATATAGGAAATAAGCTATATTGGGCATATTTTGCTCTACAACTTAATATTTTCAGACTAGCAAGATCGCATGCACTCATTTATATATTATAGCAACTTTGTACTTATACATGACTTTAGTTGCTGCTTTTTCTGACTTCACTGTCACGTTCCGGCAATAGAATCAATGACTGGCCAGGCCACGAATGAAAAGTTTCCGTTAGTAAACAACATTTGTAAAACTTCAGAAGCAGTTCGCTAAGCTTTTGGCTTATGACTCAGCAATGTAACAACAACAAAGTAATACTAAATTTTGTGGGTGCAATTTTTCGAGGGTGGTGTTAGAGGCCAATGGACTAAGTTGTACACATTTTTTTACTTTGTTGGTTGTTTTATTTGATTGGAAAATTTTTTAGAGCATATAGAAGACTGTACTGATTTAAAAAAAAATCTAAGTAAAAGAAGATTCTGCTATATTGCCAGTCTACTCTATGTTTACTGAATGTGTCTATTTGTATTTTACAAATAATGTACAAAGTATCGATTACTTTCACCTTCACAAAAGTATAAATTTACAAAGGTATATCAGCAGCGGGAGCCTTTTCCCAATCAATGTGTTTTGTATATTACACATTTCTTAGAATTTCTTTGTTTTATATTTCTTTGCATTGTTTATTATCATCTTTTCATCTCCATATAGGCAATGAATACAGTTTTCTGCTAATTGCATGGAAACCGAATTTGTAGGCTGAAATTTCATGTTGTGACAGTACCTAATTGGAACAGTTTATTATACTCAGTGAGACAGAGCTCACAGAGTATATTAACTTTGATTGGATCTCACGTTGGTTGTACAGGTATCAGGACTTCGAGATAGATATAGACGTCATGATATCAAAATCATCAGTATCGCACATTCGATTGAGACACATGTCCGTCCGTCCGTCCGTCCGTCTGCCGTTACACGATCAACTTGAAGTGTAATTTGAGATATCTTGATGAAGTTTGTCTGTAGGATTTCCTGGCACTCATCTCAGATTGCTATTTCAATGAACGATATGGACAATAACCACTGCCCACTTTTTCTATATCGAAAATTCGTAAAATCGAAAAAGTGACGACAATTTCATACCAAATACGATGTAGGAGCGATGAAACTTGTAGGTGAGTGTATTTATGACGCAGAAATAGAAAACTAGTAAAATTTTGGCCAATGAGGCGTGCACCGCCCACTTTTAAAGAAGGTAATTGAAAGTATTTGCAAGCTGTATTTGGCAGTCGTTGGAAGATATCATGATGACATTTGCAGAACGTTACTACTCTTATTACTGTATGTCTGCTCAATAAATTCAGCAAAATCGGGAGACCGACGCACGCCCACTGTAAGTTTGTAATTCAATTTTAAAAGAGAAAGTAATAACTTTACAGTATCTAAGTACATTGTGTCAACTTCAACTCCCGTAAGGCTATGGTGCATGAAATACAAAAATAATAGAAAATTTCAAATGGGCGTCGGCTCCGCCCTTTTTCATTTAATTTGTCTAGGAAGCTTTTGAATGCATAGTCGAACAAAAAATTACAATCCTTGTGACTTGTGAACTTTGGGAGAGGCTTAGATATAGGACTAAAACGGTGTTCTGTGAAAAGGGCGAATCGGGGTGAAGCCACGCCAGTTTGTATACACACAGTCGACCTGTCTGTCTTCCGCTCGCCGTTAACACGATAACTTGAGCAAAAATCGATATATCTTTACTGAAACTCAGTTCACGTACTTATCTGACTCACTTTGTATTGTGTAAAAAGGCCGCGAAATCCGACTTTTGACCACTGCCCACTTTTTCGATAGCGAATATTACGAAAAGAAAAAAATGCCATATTCTATACAAATACGAAAAAGGGATGAAAACATGGTAATTGTATGGATTCATTGACGCAAATAACTTTAGAAAAAAACTTGTAAATGGGTGTGACACCTACCATATTAGTAAAGAAATTAAAAAGTTTTTGCAGGCGAAACCAAAAGCCCTTGGATCTTGGAGGAACACTCTTCGTGTATTACATATATAAATAAATTAGCGGTACCCGCAGATATGTTTCTGGATCACCCTGGTCCACATTTGGTCGATATCTCGAAAACGCCTTCACATATAAAACTAGGCCGCTCCCTTTTTAAAACCTCATTAATACCTTAATTTGATACCCATATCGTACAACCATTCTAGAGTCACCCCTGTCCACTTTATGCCGATATCTCGAAAAGGCGTCCACCTATAGAACAAGGCCCACGCCGTTTAAAAATACTCATTAACACCTTTCTTTGATACCCATATCGTACAAACAAATTTATAAAGTCACCCCTGTGTCCATCTTATGGAGATATCCCGAAAGGGCTCCCACCTATAGAACTAAGGCCACTCCCTTTTAAAATACTTTAACACTTTATTTGATCCCATTCGTACAAAATTCTAGAGTCCCCCCTGCCCCCTTTATGGTGATATCCGAAAAGGCGTCCACCTATAGAACTGGCCACGCCCTTTAAAATACTCATTAAAACCCTTCATTTGATACCATATTCGTACAAACAAATTCTAGAGTCCCCCTGGTCCATCCTTTATGGCGATATCCCGAAAACGCGTCCCCTTAGACTAAGGCCACTCCCTTTTATCTCATTAACTCTTTCATAGTGATCCCATAATCGTACAAACAAATTCTAGAGTCAACCCCTGGTCCACCTTATGGCGATATCTCGAAAGGCGTCACCTATAGAACTTAAGGCCCACCCCTTTTAAATACTCACTACAACCTTTTATTTGATACCCATATTGTACAACGCATTCTAGAGTCAACCTGTCCACTTTTATAACGATATTCCAAAAGGCTTCCACCTATAGAACTAAGGCCACGCCCTCTTAAATATCATTAACACTTTCATTTTTTTTTCGACACTCATATCGTAACAAACAAATCTAGAGTCACCCTGGCCATCTTTATGCGATAATCTCGAAAGGCTCCCCTATAGAACTAAGGCCCCAACGCCCTTTTAAAATACTCATTAACACCTTTCATTTGATACCCATATAGTACAAACAAATTCTAGAGTTACCCTGTCCCCTTAAGGCGATATCTTGAAAGGGCGTCCGCATATAAAACTAAGGCCCACTCCCTTTTAAATTATCATTAACACATTTCATTTGATACCCCATATCGTACAAACAAATTCTAGAGTCAAGCCATATGCGCCTACCTTTATGGACAGATATCCTAAATCGGCAGTCTCATGTAAGTAGTAACTATGCCCACGCTTCGGCTCTTAAAGAATACTGGCTTATAATACCTCGCCATTTAGTATGCGCATGTCATACGAATCACATTCCTGAGGGTTACCCTAGGTTGCTATTTACAACATGGTGATTTCCCTTACTTGTACTCTCACTAGCTTTCTCTCACTGAGTATGCAATGTTCAGTTAGCACCCGAACTTAGCTTCCTTACAAAGTTTTATAGGGAGAGAAGAAAATTAAATTTTTAAATGGGTAAAATTGTTTGAAAATGGTTTTTACTCTCTTACTTGTTAAAATAGATTTTTGAGCAGCGCAAACAATGTTGTTTATACCAATTAATTTGAGAATTGTTGAAATAGGTTTAGTAATTCTTACAAAAAGAACAAATAAATACTTGGCGCAATATACCTCCGAGGAGGTTTGGGCCGAGCTTTTCTTCCAATCTGCGTTGTTCTAGTTGTGTTAGACGAGTTATCGCTTTGTTATCGAAGTGCTGTAAATTTGATATCGATAACAAAATGTATGTTTGTTATCGAAAAACGACGATATTATCGAAAAGTTATGGATTACTTGACGAAAAGTTATCAATATTTACCAAAAATTTATCGACAAGTTATCGATTTGTCGTCAGAAAGCTATCGATATGTTGTAGAAAAGGTTGTTAATTTATCGACTTTTTATCGAAAAATTATAATTTGTTATCTAAAACCATTTCTCTCGAAACTATCGACTCTTTATCGAAGTGTTCGCAATTTTTTGTCGGCGTGTTATTGCTATGTTTATCGATTTGTTATGAGACAGCACCGACAAAATTTTACTTAAAAAGCCAATAAGAAACCAATAAGATGCCTTCAAACTTCTCGAGCTCAGGTACTCACGCCTTTGTTTAAGCTACATATATAAAGAGCTTTGAAAAGCTGCGCTCTTGGGCTAGGTAACGAGCAGCAGCTGTTCTAAAGAGGCATTGAACATATCCGAACTAGACTAAAATATTGCCAGTTGGCTAGTTGGTTTACTTTTTCGATATTCCGAACTAGTGTAAAAATTCACAGTTCAGATCTGAGTCTTTGTGTGGCACTATTTCGTTGAATGCGAACCACACCGAAATTCTACCTTTTTAAGATAGTTCTGATCCATGCTAAAATACGGATTGGCTTAAATAATAGTTGCTTGACATTGTTAAATGTATTATTTTGCATATGTATTATATACGAAAATGAGTTGTAACTATGTGTTTCCGGTGCATTGTTGAATTAGAGCCCATTGCAAGAATGAATATTTCGACATAAAAAGAGTAATAAAGTTGCGCGAAAGAAAAAGATTCTGCGCAGTTAGCAAAGTTTTCGTAGGATGTGAACGTGTAAAAGTAGTGTAAAATTGCAACAGCAAATAGAAGTGTGAACGAAAAACTGTTTATGGTGGTTGCTGTGAATTTCACTGTGCTATGTCTTCCAAATTTTATTTATCTTGCATTCTTGTTGTTTCGTTTTTAAATGTTTGCATTATTGATTGGCTGAAGTACGGCATGATACGTTAACACCTGTCAGATACAAATAGACAAAATTAAGTTACTGTGTATGCATATGTGTGTTTATATCGTTAGATGGTACAAAAGTGACGGATGGGACATTTCACTCCTTATTTCTGTATTCGTAGGTTTAACACATTACAGTTGCTTACGGAGTTTTGAAATTTTATGTCTTTTAGATACCTTTCTGTTTATTACAATTTTGTAAAATGGGGGTGGCGCCGCTCTCATTAAGCAGAAGAAAATTTAAAGCTTTGCAAGCCGTAAATCAAAATCTATTGATATCTTTTTGCAATTTGACGAAATGTGGTCCTTGTTATTATATACAGATCCGATCAAAGACGGATAAGGACCACGCCTACTTTGAAAAAAGGGCTACAGTTTAAATCTTGAAATAGAAATTTACTAATATATTTAGTTGTACGTAACATACTTCCCAATAGGGATATTGTAGTACAAGTACAATGGTTAAATAAAATTAAAGACTTATTTTAAAAATAAGCTTTTATTATTGGTTAATAAAATTAACTAAAATAAACAATAAATTGACTCTAAAGAAATATAACACTTTATAAGTTCATTGTAAGACTTAACGATAATTAGGCTTTTCGTCTCGCGACAAAAGAATTCTATATTGTACATAATTATATATTTTTACATTAAAACTTTACACCACTATTATTAACTTACAGTTTATATTCACAGTCTCTATTGTTCTAATAAAAAACGTGTTGATTTTTGATAGTATAATAAGAAACATTTAGGATCTCCTTTTCTTGATCGCATGTAACACGTTTTAGAACAATTAGGACTGTGATATAAACTGTAGTTTAATAATTTAGGTGTAAAGTTTTAACGTAACAATATATAATATGTTACAATATAGAATTGTTTGTCGCAGACGAAAACCTAATTATCGTTTAAGCTTCAATGAACTTATAAGTGTTATATCTTTAGAGTCATCTTTTAGTATTTTATACCAAAATAATCAAGCTTATAAAAGTGGTCTTTAGTTCTTTTCTTACAACTAGCTCAGCTTGTTCTTAAGAATACCTTTTTCTTAAATTTAATTAAATAAGGGGATTTTTAGTAGGCTAATATTGTTAAAGTTACGTATCTTTACTAGTATTTGTAACGTTTCTCATTCTATCCTTTTCATGCTCACTTACTTTTTAGTTAATTTTATACAATAATAAAGCTTATTTTAAAAAGTTTTTTATCTTTAATTTTATTTCTTTCTTTAATTTTATTATATCATAATCCGAATATATTGGGGCATATTCATAATCGAAATAAATATGTGACTAAGTTAGTTGAAGCATTTGCATGAGAGCACTATATATACTATTGTGTCAAACAGTGTTAATACTTAACTATTTGCCTATGCCGGCGTTCTGTACAACTACTTATTGCAGATCTCTCATCTGTGGTTAAATATGTTTAAAATAAAATTCCTACTTTCGTTAGTTAAATTCCATCGCCAAAAATCTTGTAAACAATCAAGTGCGCAGAAAAGTATAAACACTTACCGATAACAGCCTAACGGCGTAGCGTTCGTTGTATCACAGAATTTTTACACTTGAAATGACGGCTGTTGTTTGCAAGGTTGCCATTCATTGAGTCTTCGTTTTCACCATCTGGAATTAACAAAGTCATGAGCCTGGACATTCGTGCATTTTAGTGATGGATGTAAATTGCATGGGGCCAGCGCCATGCGGTGCCAGCTCAATGGTAGGCTCATGACGAAATTACTCGCAATCGAATTTTTGCAGCTACTTAGTAGTGAGTGGTAGGTACATTTCACTGCACTATTGGTGAAAACGAATTTGTTGTCAGCGACGAGTTGGTTTTATGGCGCTACTGACAATGATGACACTGACGCTGATGGCGGCTAGCGCTGGTAGTGTCAGCTTTTGAATCAGAGAAAGAATTGATGACGTGCAAATTATTGTGCTTTGGCGTGTAAATTATTATGTTGTATCTGCCCAAATAAATGCTGCGGACATAACAACGGAGTCATTTTGAGTGTATATTTTAAATTTAATGTAAATTAATATGGGTGTGTTTAGAGCGAGCCAAATAATAACAGTAGTTATGCTTAAAGTGCTGCTAAGTTGATGAATGTCGCTAATTTCCTAGCGGATGATTAATAGATTTCAATATTTCGTTCAACGGACACGAGAAATTGCCATATCTGCTCAAATTTTCCAAGTTTTCCATTATTGCTTAACTTAAGCTGTTATGCAATATTTTTCAGCCAGCTTTTTTCAAATTAGGTAATTTTCTCAAAAGCAAAATAAATTACAAAAAGATTACAGAGTAAACATTTTTAATTTCAGCTATGTTGTTGTTATACACAGAAATACAACAGAGGGTTGTGTCTCCGCTTTTCACAAGCTCGTTGAGATCACCACGCGTGATTCACAGTCCAAATTTCACAATCCACGGATAGGTACCGGCTGGTTTGTATGGGACTTAGGCTGTTTTGCCAAGTAAATACAAATCTTTACGATGACTGTGTTATTGATATTTATGGAATTCTAACAAAGTAATATTGCATTGTCATCGCGAGTAGTACATGTGTGCAAAATTCAGCTCAATCGGACACTCGGAGAAGTGTATCAAATTTAACTGCAAGATTCATCCATTACAGACAACAAAAGTGAAACTAAATTAAAAGCTTATAAAAAGAGGATATCGTTTTAGTCCCCATCTATTTAGTTAATTTCTCCAAAAATCGTTTAGTACCATCGCAAAATACTTGACGCGATTTACCTCCGAGGAGATCTAGATCGAGCTTCTCTTCCAATTTGCGTCGTGCTATTTTTTATTTCCTTACAAATTGAGGGGACAAGACCTGCATATTTCATGCCGGCTCCTACGGCAAGGCAGATTGAATTTTCACTGGAAGAAATACACTCGGTGTGCTTGCGAAACCACTGCCGAGGGACGACCGCGTTAGAAAAGCTTTTTTCTGACTTATAAAAACATTTTTAAATGCAATAGTTTATCAAAGATCTTTAAATCATTTAATGTTTACGACCTCCTTAAAATATACGTAAGAACATACATTAGGTATATAGTGTTCGGTTTCGTCCATACTTTAACTTCCTTATTTGTTTCTAATAAATTCGAATATAAGATCTCATTTAAAAAAAGTTTTATTCACTTTTGATAATACTCTGAAGTACTCATTTGGATCGAGTATACTCGATACTTTTTACTGAGTATAAGTAATAGCATCGATACTTTGATCCGAGTATTTTATACGAGTACCGGTATCGAACTTTTTTTTAAGTTCTATCACTACTCATCCTAAAGTCATTAATAAGCTTTCACGAATTCAAGGGCGCCAATTACGCGGGCATTATTCCAATGTACCAGAGTTACGGATGATCAACTTTTTGTCAACGAAACTGAGTGATCTTCAGAGTATTGCGTTGTTCACAACTAAGGAATAGGTAACACATTGTTGAACGCTAATGAGATGATTGACAATTTTGGAGCAATAACATGAAGATGCAGATAATTGAAGGCTTGTAATACGGCTCCAAAGGTAGAATATTTAATTTAAGACAGTATACTTGCTAACTCTGGAAATGTGCAGAAGAACATTAATATACTTCCTGCCTTATGATCTTATTCTGACTCTTTGTAACTGTTCACCTGCCTCTGACATGTCTAACCTTCGATTTTATACTCAGCGTGCTTTGCGAACAGAGTATATTAACTTTGATTGGATAACGGTTGGTTGTACAGGTATAAAGGAATCGAGATAGATATAGAACTTCCATATATCAAAATCATCAGTATCGAAAAAAAATTTGATTGAGCCGACGTCCGTCCGTCCGTCTGTCCATTAATGCGATAACTTGAGAAAATATTGAGATATCTTCACCAAATTTGGTACACGAGCTTATCTGCACCCAGAATAGATTGGTATTGAAAATGAATGATAACCGAAATCGGATGATAACCACGCCACTTTTTATATATAAAACATTTTGGGAAACACAAAAACCTGATTATTTAGTAAATAATACACCTAGAATCGTGAAATTTGACATGTGGACTGATATTGAGACTCTTGATAAAATTTGAAAAAAATATTTTAAAATGGGCTTGGCGCCGCCCACTTATGATAAAATCAATTTTACAAATATTATTAATCATAAATCAGAATCGTTAAACCTATCGTAACAATATTCGGCAGAGAGATTGCCTTTACTGTAGGAATGCTTGAAGAAAAAAACTAACGAAATCGGTTAAGGGACCACGCCACTTTTATATAAAATATTTTCAAAAAGGGGCGAGGACGAATAAAATAAGCTACTATCTTTGCCAAAAAAGAGCTTATATCAAAGGTATTTCATTCCCAAGTGGATTTATAACAATAAATAGGAAAAACTTCAATTTAAAAAATGGGCGTGGCACGCCTTTTATGACTAAGCAATTTTCTATGTTTCGGGGAACCATAACTTGAAGAAAAATTAACGGACCTAACAAAATTGGGTAGCACAAATTTTCCCTATAGCAAGAAATATTTCCAGAAAAAATGGACGAGATCGTTAAAGACCACGCCACATTTATATAAAAGATTTCTAAAAGGGTCGTGGACGAATAAAATAAGCTATATCTTAGCAGAAAAATGCTTCGTATCAATGGAATTTTACTTTCTAAATTGAATTATAACATTAAATGGAAAGCATTAAAATTTGAAAATGGGTATGGCACCGCCTCTTTATGACTAAGCAATTTTCTATTATTCGGGAACCATAACTCGAAGAAAAATTAACAGATCTTAATAAAATCGTGTACACATATTTTCCTTATAGCAGAAAATATTCCTAGTAAAAATGGACGGAATCGATTAAAGACCACGGCAACTTAGATATAAAATAAATTTAAAAGGTTTAAAAGGGTCGCAGACTAGAATAATATGTCTTAACTTAGCAAAAAATAGTTTTGAATCAATGATATTTCATTATCAAGTTTTATTGTAAGAGGAAATGGGGAGATATATTTTTTTTTCTAAAGGGCGGTGTCACGTGTTATGTTGCTATAAACACACGTTGAATATATAATGTTCGGTTACATCCGAACTTAGACACCTTTACTTGTTCAACCTAATTTTCTCTCTCCTCTGCATTTTTTCAGTTTATCATAATCACCACCCAATTCTTTTATACTTTTCATTCTGCTGTAAATATTTAGACTTTTTATCTTACTCTTCACTTATTATTATTAGTATTTTCCATAAAATTTTACTTATGTTATTCTTACTTTTACTGGTAATCCTTTATTCCTATTCTTTCTTTTATTACCAATTTTCCTCTTGTTTTTATTCTTCCGCCCTCCCTCTAGTATATTTCTCCTTTTTGCCTGTTTTCCTATTTTCTTTCCATTCCCATTTTTCCATTTCGATTTCTTCCAGACAGTTCATGACTTAAGTTGATTTAAGTAGTAAAGAGGTAGCCCAAAAGTATCAAACTTTACCTTCCCTACAACCCTAAGATTCATCACGGGCTTATGAGCGCCGAAAATTGTTCACCTGTGAGATTTATTGTTTCATGTTTCCATTTAAAAAATTAATATAAACAAATAATATAAAAATAATAAATAATATAAAAATAATAAATAATATAAAAATAATAATAAAGACAAATACTTTTAAACCGTCTTCACAAATTTAAGCAGAAATTTAAATAATCCATATAAAATATTAAAGCTTAACTAAAGTGTGTAACGTAATACTTAAGTAATATGAATTTATTTATTGTCAATGTTTGCCAATGTTAACCAAGCTTATGTCAAGACGATATTGATGATTTATGAGTATGCAAAGGTGGGAGCTAATTTGATGGAAAAATTATTATATTTTGTCAATGGAAATAAGTAATCAATTACGAATATCGACTCATCTTCTTGATTGATTTCGCATACATTCTGAAGTTTTTGTCAAACATTTTTATGTATTTTGGTTATTAACTTTCTTTAACGTAGAATATGTTTTACAACAATGTTCGGGAAAATGGTAAAATTATGTTGTTGTTATAATTTAAAAAATATTTCAAAAGCATTGGTTAAGAGTGCATTTCTGCGTAACCATTAGTCTTAACACCGCTGTAAGTTTTACTTATACCAAACTGTGGAAGAGGGCAAAACAAAGTACCTGTGCCATGAGAGTCATGAGCCACGTCACTTTTGGCAACCATAGTTTCCAAAAAGTAAAGGACTTAGTTTATCTTGGTATAGAAATACAGCAGAGAGCTAAACTTTCCAAAAATTCTACCTTGCCATCAGTAGGCTTCTCCCGACAAACAAAAATCAAGCTTTGCAACTCAATTATAAAATCAGTTCTGCTGTGATGGTATGGACGCTGAAAACACAGATGGAGCGGCTTTGGGAGTGTTGGGAGCGAAAAGTTTTTACGCAATGAAATGAATGATGGCGGCGATAAGTACAGAAGAAGATATCATCAATTCGAACCTGGTAGCGTAACGAAAAAACACTACCGCATTCGAGTATTATGTAACTGATGGTTTCCCAAGGGTCAGAGCATGAAGCAGCGAATTATTTCTACTTAGATTAGAATGGTTTGGAACTCAGGATGGCAGTGCCATGCAATCGGATATCATTATCCATAAAATTGAAAGGAGTTTAGATCCAGCGTCTGCGCTCTGTAGCGAAAATATCATATAGCATATTGACTATGTGATACAAGCTGTCGACATTTATCGAGACTCGAAACACTCAACTGCTGCTGGTATTTCAAGATTCGAGAATATCGAGAGACGACAGGTTCTTGATCTCCCGAGTATCGAAATTCTCGCTTGTTTTCGAGAAAAAGTCGTTAGCTCTTCATATAACACAGGCAATGCAGCGAAAAAGTTGAGTGCTGAAAAGCTTGCGAGCTTCACGAGTATTCAGAGCTTCATATATCTCGCGAGAAGACAGGCGCTCGATTTTTCGAGTCTCGCAATTCAAGCTTGTCTTCGAGAAGAAATCGTAAGTTCTAATACAAAAAACATATATACTAAAACTATTTTTAGTTTTACAAAAGTACATTTTCGCTCTTTATTAAAGTCTTACATAAAGTCGAGTATAATACTCCACACGATATAATCATATTCAATTTGAGACGTATGGTAGTGGGGATAGATGAGAAAATGGTTCGGCAACAGAACAAGCATATGTCTGTATAAATTAACTTCTTCCTTGTTTTGAATACACAAGTTTCTTCTGCACTTTGCTAATCAGACACACATCAAGGTTCATCAATTTTAAATCAAAACATGTGAGAAAAGTATTGTATTAGGCTGTCCTCTATTTTCAATTTTGTTTTTTTAGTTACGTTTTGTAATGACGGTGGCCGCTGTGGTGTTGACGCAGCGGTCTCCGCTACCACACCGAATATCCTGGATTCCGGCTCCTGACAAAGCAACATCAAAAATTTTGAAACAAGTTTTTTCAATTAGAAAAAAGTTTTTTTAAGCGGGGTCGCCTCTCG
Organism: Eurosta solidaginis; assembly: GCA_029619165.1. Lineage (NCBI taxonomy): Eukaryota > Metazoa > Arthropoda > Insecta > Diptera > Tephritidae > Eurosta > Eurosta solidaginis. The sequence continues at coordinate 12,782 of JARSSU010011044.1, forward strand.
GCAGTGATTTGACAAACACTGCGTTTGTATTTCTGCCATGAAAAGCTTCTCAGCGAAGATGCATCTGCCTTACAGTTAGCGTTCGAAGTCGGCGTTGAGTGCGAAATTGAAACGAAACTCGGACTTAAATCTCTACGCAGGTTATCGCGCCTTGCATTTATTTATTTGTAGTGACTAATTTTTACGAATTGATGCGTTCTATAGTTATATTGCATGGCCTAGAAGGTTTAATGTCGTCATATTAATCGTTTCCCAGATGGTCGGGCTAGTACTAGAATCTATATCCGACAAAGGACCATCAACATCGATACCACTCCCCAAAACCTTCGTAGAGTGACTTTATCGTTAATACAATAACAACAACAATTAAAATGACCAATAGCATTCTATCTGAAATGTTGTGTAGTTGATATCACTCTACCAACAAGACAAGCGCTATTATTAAGTTAAGCTCTATTTTTTGGTGGTTTCCTGAAGTCAACGCCTTGCCTCAACCATTTCCATCATATGGGTTCGGCATCATAAAGGATTCCAAGGATATGACACGGGGTTTAGAAGTGGGAAGTAAGGGAATAAATAACAAAGTGAAAGGGTGCCACTACTTGCGTAATATCAAGATGCATAAAACTGTAGTGGGCTGCAATCTTTGGTATGAGATATGTATAGACACGTTGCGGAATGTTTTTACATAATGGCCACTTTAGAAGATGTGAAGACGTCGAAGCCATTGTTTACTATACTGTTTGGTAGATTAAATTAATTATGTAGCGAAATTAGTGGAAGGAATAGCTGAAGGCAGTGAATGGAGAAAAGCACGAAAACCAGAGTTTCAATGAATCAATATTGCAGACAAACGTAACTTGGTAACACTATGGACACATTCAGTCTATGTGAGATCTTTATTGACCCACAAGTTCAACCTAACCTAACAAACAAACGTAAAAAATTATTACAAACCTCAATATAAACTAAAATTATGTCTTTTAAAACAGCAAATGATTTGTAATATATATTCAAAACTGCAAAAGTTTATGCCTGTTTAAAATTTAACTGGAATTATCAAAAAAAATGTGTAAGAGGTAGCATGTTTTTGTGTGTGTGCAATTTTGAGCGATCAGCTGTACTTGCGCTATTTGAAAAGTTTTTATGTTGTTTGGAACTTTGGAGCATTTTCAGCTCAACTGCCTGGCTCGACACACGCAATATGTTTCGGAATCCGCTTATAGCAGATTTGTGTAGGCTATTTTAAATATGAGCTCTAATTATTGTCGAAACAAGAACTAAGCGGTTTTACACTTTTCTTCACATCTTCATTAGGGATCGTGATTTATTTATACATCGATTGAAAAACAGAACTATTGAAGTTATTCGATGACTCAAAGTAAGAAAACATTCCTCGTTTGTGGCATGTATCCGATTAACATTTAGAGGCTGAATTTCATTGAATTAAACAAAACGGCTTTTAAAAACTGACATTGTTTATCTAGGGAAACTTTAACCACGTGGGGCACTGACCAAATATTTACTAAACTCGTTATGGCACATGTAAACGTCATGTGGTATTGGCACAAACTAATTAAGATATACAATTTTTTGCATAAGATACTTTTTTAGCAAACTCTTTCATAAGAAGCGCGGACAAAACAATTTTTTTGGAAACTAAAGGACACCCTAGTTGTGACATGCTCCCATATATAAATGTACATATATAGTGATTTATAATGTACTTACTAAAAGCAGAAACGTCAGCGGAAAGAATGCTGAATATATTTTATTGTTGTAATGCATCGAAGTTAAAGTGTGGAGAAGATGCGTGCAATCAATTCGTGCATGAAAAGTCATGGCTCGATTCTTGTTAGTTTTATAAATATACATTGAATAAGAAAGCACGTACTAGATACATACGAGTAAATATTTAGGAAAAGCATGTAACAATTTTCAAAGCATGTCTTCCTAACCAAAACAACACATCATAATATCAAACACAAACCCACGCACACATGCAAACATTTGTAAAGAAAATTATGCGCAATCATTTAGATGACTAAAGAGTCTTATCACGTATACCGCAGAGCTCTTTGGTATGTTGTTGCTGCTTCATGCTTCGATGTATGCGATGTTGGCAGTGGCATTTAATAGAACAACATTCTTTACATTCATACAAGCAAACTTAAGTGGTAATTATTTTACTTAAGTAATGAACGTAACATATGATCTGCTAATTAAAATGAAACCAAATAAATGCCACACTTGGACAAACAAAAACTGATACTCATACAATTGTTATTAATTTTATACGGAAGATAATAATCACATATTAAAGTAAGCAAAGAAAATGTATGATAAATTTATCGTCAACTTGAAACGTCATTTAAGTGTGATATCTTTTTTTATGGTTTAAGTTATGCTCATTTTAATGGCAGCAGCAAATAAGGAGACGCAACAAGATGCAACGCAGCAGACGCAATCCATCCATGCTTAGTTTAAGCTCTTGAAAATGACAACTTGACATTATAGCTGCTCATTTAGTTTTTTTTGTTTTTTTAATGTCGACCAAAGTGATAAGCTGATAACAGGCATAATGATTTTGTGTAGGCGTTGATGGTAATTGATACATATATGACTGTCATAAAGTGTGCAGAAGAAGTAGACATCTACGCAATGGCATTCAGCTGCAGTAATAGCTTTATGGTCGCTGTGTGTGTAGACGTTGCTTATGGACCATTTTGCTCGTCTTGCTATTTCGCTGCTAGCGAAGGTGAGATCTATAATGGATCGTCTGGTACCTGTATCGAAGGTATATATCCCTGGTTCATTTAGGAGTTCTAGCCTCAAAGAAGTAAGACTTTCGAGGAGAACTCTCCCTCTTTCGTTGGTTCGTCTACTTCCCCACACAGATGACCATGCATTGAAGTCTCCACACACTAAAAGCGGGTGTTTACCTCGTGCTTCAATGGTGATCCCGTATATCATGTCTTCGAACTCGGCGATGGTCATGCTCGGAGGGGCATAGCAACTGAAGACGTATATACCGTTGATTTTTGCCCACGTGAATCCTGCTACCGTTGGCGTCATAATTTCCTGTGGGAGAAATTTCCCTGGTGCCCAAATTGAGGCTTTCCCTGCTGAATCTGAGAGCCAACCCTGCTCCTGGCGATTTTTGTATTGTTCAGAGAGTACCACTATGTCATATCCTCCTTCATAGACTGTTTGGGATAATAGCTCTTGGGCTGCCTCGCAATGGTTTAAATTGAGCTGCAATACCCTCATGAGACAGTCATTTTGCTGCCCTCTCGTTGTGGGCATTTAAAACTGCCTGCTGAATGTTGTCCCCCACATAGCGCGCATTTCGGTGCATTTTCGCAACTTGCAGCCTTATGACCTTCCTGGCCGCATTTCCTGCATAGGCTAGACCTATCTACAGTCTCCTTACATTTCTGAGCTATATGCCCGTAGCCCCAGCACCTATAACAGCGTTTTTCTTGCTTGAGCTCTCTAATTCGGCAGGAAACCCATCCTACCCGGATTCTTTGCGTATTAAGAACCGCCTTGGCATCATCCGCTGTAAGGCTTATAAGTGCCGACTTCGTGCCACTGTACCCTGTGCGTATGCTTTTTATGGCAGCCACATCTGGAAGTTTGATGTTGCATTGCTGGTGGAGGGCGTTGCAAATCTCCTCGGGCGTAGTAATCTCATCGAGATCTCTGCACTGTAGCGTGACCATTTGGGACTTTGTTATAACTTTAGCCGAGTCCTTTAGTACCGCTTCAATTTCTGCTTGGTACGCGCTTGTTTTCCCATCTTGCGATTTTTTCAGCTCTAGTAACAGCTCTCCTTTCGCCGTTCTTCTAATCGTTTTGACGTCATCACCCAGGGATTTTAATTCGTCGCATCTTCTCACTTTACGCAATATGTCGGCGTACGTCGCATCCCCCGCCTTGGAAATGATGATTGCATCCGGCCTAGCCTTAAGTGATTTTTTCTTGCTCTTCTTTTTGGCTAACTGCCACTCTCCCGTCTTTTGGGCTGCAGTTTCCTCTTTCCGCTCCGTCTTCTCTTGCGTTTCTTGCCGTCGTTTGTGACCACCCACGTGCCCTGGTAAGACATCTTTTAGAGTAGTAGTGGGTTTTACCACGTTGTTCTCCTTGGTCGAGTACGAATTATTCCTCGGTCGCTTTCCTGGGGGTGATGGACTTCTATCCTTGGCGCATTCGCTTGCACGCAATTTATGTTCTAAATTCTTTACCTCTAGGGCCGACTCGATGTACAGCACTTTTATTACGGAGGCCAAGCGCTTGATTTCCGCGTGTATATTATTACGCCCTATGAAGAACTGCATCAAGTCCTCAATCGCCTTGCCTAGCTTGGTCATCTTTTTTCTCCAGGGGGGTTTTGCTGATTTAACGCAGCTGACGCCTGCTTAATTAGCTCACTTAATAATGGTGTGCCCGTTTGAGCCTTGCTGTCGGAGTTCTTTTTGCAAAGCTTCGGTGTAGCACCCGGCGACAACGCTCCTTGCTTGCTTTCGGCCTCCGCTCCTTTGGGTTTCGTTACCACTTGCGACGAAATGTTAAGGCCCCCAGCCGATGGGCCACGCCCTTCTGGGGAGCGAGCTAGCTTCCTTCCTACAAATGGATTGAACGCCATTTCATTCTCCTGTGTTTGGTTTTTTATTTTAGTATTGTTGTTGCTCATCATTTATTTAATTGGGTCCCCACTGGACCCCACGGGACGGAGACGAATGGGACATTAACCGGAAAGTCATTTCGACGGTGTGTCAAGCCGTGTACTGAGATTTCCGAATGCCACATTCGCCAGCCCTTAACAAACATATCCGAGTCGTTGATTCCAGTATACCTTCATTAAGACCTTACTGGGCTCAGTCTTAATGTGACAATCACCTTAAATTTACAAATAATTTACCTCTTTACCTTCCTGAGTGTGTATCCCACGTCGTATAGTTGCCTCCCTATCTTGGGTAGGTATTCCCTCGAAGCAACCCCGCACTAGGCTGTGGATGCTTAATTCAGGGCGTCATCTACTCGCCCTGCCACTGGAGGTTCTCAGGGTGCTTTAGGCCTTTTAAGCCAAACCCTCCTCACCAGCCGCTCTTGGTCGAGGGCTGCTTATTTGATATTCGCAGCTAACCTAATTAATAGGCCGTTCACTGTCCGCCAGCAGTGACCCCCTTGGCCTGAGCTCAGCCTATCTTACCTATCCAGAATCAACCCCGACATACAAAATGTATACCCCGCTTGCAATGTTTCCCCACATGACAGCAACCATCTCTTTAATTGTAATGTGAAACCAACGCCTCCTACACCCCTTTCCTTATGGTCCACCCCTGTTGAAACGGAAAGTTTCCTTGGACTCCCGTTAGAGGATATTGATGACAATTTGTGATCGGTCGCGGCTATTAGGTGGGGCGAGTATTGCTACAACAACAACAACAACAACATAGTATAATTTATATGTGTATATCACAAAACCTTTGATATAAATATAATTTAGGTTCATGATAGGCATTAACTTGGTTCCTTTCAGGTTCTGTATTTCTTGTTCGTCCTAAATAAACTTCCATATTCCAGGCATACTTGCTTGTTGCATCTAATATAGAGCCCATATTTTTAAGCCGTGTTTCACGGGCTTTGATGGAATGTATTGTCTGAAGCCGCACCGACCACGAAAAGGCACTAACTGCTCATCGATTGTTACATTTTCGTGTAGATGATAAAATGTTTTTAGCTGGCGATTCCATTGAACCCAAACATTTCTTAATGGAGCTAACTTATCGCGTTTACCAAGTGGAAATGCTGGCGATACATAGGGCTGTGAACCATCTAGGAGGGTCTACGCCTAAGGATAGTAAACGGGTGTTTATTTTCTCAGACAGTCAGGCCGCTTTAAAGGCTCTGGACTCATTCGTCGATAACGCAAAGTCGGTCACTGAATGCCCCAGATCTCTTAACGAGATGGCTCAGCACTTCAGTACCAGCCTTATATGGGTACCTGGGCACAGGGATATCGAAGGCAATTGCAGAGCAGACGAGCTGGCCAGAAGAGGCACCACCGACGATAACCTTCCGGGAAATGATTCGGTAGGCATACCCATGGCCACTTTCAGGCTTCGTGTGAACACAAGCACTATAAGAATCGCAAATGGACTATGGTCAGCCATATCATCGTGTGAGACATCCAGGCAAACCTGGCCCTCATATGACAAGGGGCGCACAGAAGCGCTTCTGATTTTAAACAAATCAGTTCTATCGTCCCTGATAAGGGTTCTAACAGGCACGCATGGTGCTAGAATGGGGGTAACGACCTTCGACTATTGTCACAGCTGCGGATGTACAGAAGAGGAAGAGAGCGTCCAGCACCTTCTCTGTCACCGTCCAGCGCTTAGTAGGCGTAGGATGGCTATCCTTGGTAAACCTTTTCTACATGACCTCGCTGAGGTCTCTTGCTATGAATTAAAGGCTCTGGCAAAATTTATAATTTCCACGAGGTGGTTTGACCCGCTTTAGGCAGGGTAGGGGTCCTATTTTGAGACCGTATAGGGTATTACAATGGGCCCACTGGTGGCCTAAGTAGTGAGCTGTTACCATAGTGTTCAGCTCAGCCCTTGCAACCTACCCTAACCTAGCTTATCGCGTTGTCTTCTTTCCTCCCTATCTTGAGTCGAGGTGAAACGAAGGCACCGTGATATGTTCATGAATCTTTCCAGACTCATTGTTGCCCGAAAAATTGGTCTGCCATTGTTTTCATCCCATAAATGATGTAGGCTTTCACCGCGTGATTTGAACACTGCAGCCAATATTTGTAATCCTAGGTATGCTTCCAATTCTGACAAATCTATGAGTCTCCAATTGTCTCCAAAAAGTTCCAATCCTTTGGCATTACTCATTTCAATAATCGTGTTTTTTATACTCGAAGGAATAAATATATCAAACGATGATTTGATGTCTGTAACCATAGAAATAGCAGGTTTCGATGGCCCAGGCGAATGAGATAAAATCTGATTACCAGGGATTCTTCCTTTTGCAATTTAAGGTGGTTGATCATGCCAGAAAATACTTTTATTCTTTGATGAATTAGTTCCTAGGTTGACTTCTTCTGTCGCATTACAATCTTCAAGCACAATTTCTTCGCTGTCGCTGGAAGAAATGTTTGAATCCTCAGCTTCTTCTTCTGGTATGGGTACAAAATCTTCATCATCATCACTTTCGTCAAAACGGTCCTCCTCATCAGCATTTATAATTTGGTGTATTTCTTCAGTACTTAGTATCTTTTCATGAAAAGCGAATTTTCATAAAAATAAATTACAGCAATAAATGAAAAGAATGTGACTTACCTTCTTTCTCTCAGACATTATGTAAACTCTTCCTACAATTATTTTTTATAAAAAATATAGAAGCTTATCTCTGTATGAAAACAAAATTGTAACTGAGTGATGTGGAAATTGCTCTTTTCATATGTGCCTAAAACGGGGATTCCCAGTTTTTGTAATACTTATGAAGCTATCGATAATCGATAGAAATAGGGCTGGCCATGGTGAAGTAATATAATTTCACCATGATGGCCAAAATCGTCTAATAAATAATATTCATTAATTTTGATCGAAATATGCAATGAGGTATGGCAAAAGTAAACTAAAGCACTAGGTGGGTCAAATTGTCCCACCAAAGCAATAAGTGTGACAAAAACGTATTTAGAACTTTCTGGTAATAATAAAAACTATATATTTTTCAATTAGCATGTTAACCTGTTCTACTTAATGCAGTAAACAAGTGCAAAAGAATCAGCACGATTCGATAAGATAAACCTAGGAATTTCGTTAGATTTTACTTAAAATTTGGTCAAATTGACCCAAACATAGCAGAAGGGTTAAGCTGTGTCAGCAGCACTTTACCGCGTGTGGGGGGATAATACTGATAAATAAAAGGCCTTTTTACCACTTAATTCACTTAAAAAAAAGTTCACTTAAAAAATTGTGCGTTGTAAATTATAACCACGTACCTTGATTGTTGTTGCGGCTATCTATGCTTGGTAGCTGGTTTGATAAGAAAGATAAGTTTGTTTTTAATCTCGAAGGTCTTGTTGTGTTGTGCCCAAAAAATCTAGAAGGTCTTGTTTTGCCTTTTCTGTGATGTGGACTGTATATGTAGATCAAATTCTGGTCGCTTGTAAAAAATCTTAAGGTGAGAAAGGATCAAATGTTGGCCTCGCAGAACGCTCGGTGCGCGGAGGTCCAATATATGTAATTGGAAGAAAAGAAAAAGCACAAATAATTTCAATATTAGTATGGTATATAATTGATTTATTATTTGTTAAGTTAGTACAAAATTTTACCTTTGGTATGTGGCGTGACAGCAGCAGTGACCTTCTTCCTTCGTGGTTGAAATTGAACAGCAAAATGGAAAGTGATCTCCGTATTTCCGAACCGAAGATCGTGCGGGGGTTTTCCAAGGGATATTTGTTAAAAAAAAATAAATGTAAGGCGCGATAACCTCCGAAGAGATCTAAGGCCGAGCTTCTCTTCCAATTTGCGTCGTGCTCCTCTTGATTTTTCCCTACAAATTGGCCGGACGAGACCTACATGTTTTATGCCGACTCCGAACGGCATCTGCAAGGCAGATGAGTTTTAACTGAGAGCTTTTCATGGCAAAAATACAATCGGAGCGCTTGCCAGACACTGCCGAGGGGCGACCCCGCTTAGAAAAATTTTCTTCTAATTGAAAAATCTTATTTCTAAAATTTTGATGTTGCTTTGCCCGGGAGTTGAACCCAGGGGCATACGGTGTGATAGGCGGAGCACGCTACCATCACACCACGGTGGCCGCGGATATTTGCTATCCGATGGAAAACTCAGTTACCCTGTTAGTGTTGCATATATGTGAACATACATGAATGTGTATGCATGTGGGTGTGTAGTACATGAAAGTATGTATGAATGCATACTATTTGCACTAAATAAATTATGTATTGGAGTGGCCGTGTTTGCAGTATAAAAATATTTAGGTCCTGACCTAAACACCAAGCATGGAGTATGACTTGGAAGTTATGTAATTTATATGGTTGGTAAAAGAAAACTTAGTATCAAAAATAACGCCAAGGTCCTTAATCTCACTAACGGATTGAAGATCACAATTAGATATACTATATTTTGTATTCAAAATGTTAACGGACTTAGACAAGGTCATTTGAAAACATTTAGACGCGTTCAAAGAGAGACGATATTTCTCGCACCACAGATGTAGCACGGCATCCTCTGGTGCCCTAATTATTGAAAATAACTTTAAATCATCAGCATACAGTAAACTCTTAGCAAATGAAAAACAACTAACAATATCATTAATAAATAAAACGAATAGTAAGGGACCTAAAATACTTCCCTGGGGAACACCAGATGTCGCTATAAAGGGACTGGAGGATACGCCGTCAATAGTTACAACACAATGCTGTTACATAAGTAGGAACTTATCCATAGCAGAAATGAAGAACGAAACCCGATATGGCGCAATTTGTTAATTAAAACACTATAAGACACCCTATCGAAAGCTCTTGAAAAATCTGTGTAAATGCAATCCACCTGGGAACCTGCTGAAAAGGAGTCAATGCAGTATTCACTAAATACAGCTAGATTAGAAACTGTTGACCTATCAGCGATGAATCCATGCTGATAGGGAGAAATGAGAGACTTTTAACAGCAAAGTTCAACTTTGCATTGACCGCATGTTCAAAAAGTTTTGAAATCGTAGATAGCTTGGATACAGGTCTATAGTCTCGGACATCATTCTTGTTGCCGCTCTTGAAAACGGGCGTTATGGAAGTGAGCTTCCAAAATTAAGGGAAGTGTCCTGATTCATTGAAAAATCATACGGTTGATTGTTAACATCCAGAGTAAAATTTGATTTGAAAAAATCTGCAAATAAATTGGCTGCATCACTTGGGGTTTGTGCAGAATTGCTATCAAGGAAACCCCCTTTAGGCATGCTGGCACTAGATTTTTTAGACCTTATAAAGTTCCAAAAAATTTGGGGTTAGGTTTTATGTTAACCCCAATATTGCGAATATAATTATTGTAGAGAGATCTATTCAAATTATAAAGTCCTTAAATAGTGCCAATATTTAGCAAAGAATGTGTGATTCTTGGTACATTTACATTTTTAAGGATATTTGTTCTTCAGGTTCCTCAGTTTACTTAAGTCCTTTGTGTACCACGACAATTTGTAAGGTCTTTTCTTTCGTACCGGAATCTTATCCAAGCAGTGGTTGAACAAAATATTTAAAAAAAACCGAAAAACTTTCTGAGGTGTCAAGACTCCCAAGTAACTCCTCCCAATTTATTTCAACAAAAAATTGTTAAAAGAGTCGAAATCACACAGGAAAAGTTAAAAGTTAGTCTGTACTCAGAAGCGTCCGGGTAAAAATAATAAAAATTAAATTTTATAATCAGAGATATGTGATACCTGTCCTTATGAGTAATTGGATTCACACACTCACTAACTTCGCAAAAAAAGTTATCACTTACGAATATATGATCTAGAAGCCTGTTAAGGGCATTGAAATATTCATTAATTTGACATAAATTAAGACTAAATACATTATCGATAAAGTACAGTTCATGATTTGAAACAAGATTATTAGGAGTGAGACCATAGTTAGAAGAGTTATTCGACCAATGAATATTACAAAGATTAAAGTCACCTACTACGCAGAGATGATTATCGTTCAAGTTGCTTAGGGCCAAAGATACAATATTATCGGCATGTGCCTTGTAAATCTCAAATGTACTGCCGGGTGGCACGTACGACGCCAAAAGATATAGAGAGCCTTGCGTAGTAGTTATACAGATGCAAATCTGATCAGCAGAGTCTCCATTATTGAGTGGGACTAAGAATGCATGCATGGAGGGTGGAGCCGTGTGTAGAAGTCCACGAAAGTGGGGAAAGCTTCTGACCGCCATTCACCTGGGAATGGCCAGAGCGATTCTTTTGCATGCGGTTCTAGCAGCTCACAACTACCGGTCGCTTGCGGCCAGTATCCTCTGGGTAGCCGCTAACATCCGTTTAGGCGGTGAGCTAATGTGGGAAGGTGACAACCTGGCTAGGCCACTCTGACATATTCGGTTTAAGGGCTAGCCGGGTGAGATCTCATCGGCAGCGTCTGTACACCACTAGGTGTGGCTGCAAGCGGGCGTCTGTGGAGCAAAGCGGCTCGCTATATAAAGGTTCAAGTAATATTTTCACCCCCGCTGAGCGGGTTGTGCGCTGGATTTGGGACCCGCCACGTAAAACCATACTCCAATGAAATATAACAACAAGCCTCGGATAAATACAGTCTCTATTGATGACGACCATGGCAAACGTTTGAAGGACAATGAATTGAGGGCATGCACCTGGAACGTTCGCTCCCTGAATGGGATCTGGTGCAGATGCATGGCTGATTGATGTCCTCGTCAAAGCAAAATCTGACATCACCGCCATCCAAGAAATGCGTTGGACGAAGCAGGAAGAAAGAGATCAAAATTGTCACATCTATTTGAGTGGCCATACGAATAGCGCAGTTTCGGCGTCGGAATCGTGGTGGGAGAGAGACTTTGTCGCCAAGTGCTGGGGTTCACGCCTGTGGACGAGCGTCTCGCCGCTATCCAATAAAAGTAAATTTTTTTAATATATCATTCATCTGCGCCCATGCGCCGACAGAGGAGAAAGACGATGAGTGAAAGACACTTTTTATGAACAATTAGAACGCACATACGACGCTGCTCCCGTCATGATATAAAGTCGTGCTTGGCGACTTTAACGCCAGGGTTGGCAGAGAAGGTGTTTTTGGGCCTACAGTCGGAAAGTTCAGCCTAACAATGAAACTTCTCCTAACGACTGAGGCTGATTGACTTTGCCGGTGCTCGAAACATGGTCATATCCAGCACGAGGTTCATGCATAAAAAGATACATCAAGCTACATGCTGTCTCCTGATCCAAATCTCGCAATCAGATCAATCACGTTGTGATAGACTGCGGCATGTGCGCACGATCCGAGGACCTAACATCGACTCGGACCATTATCTCGTTGCAGCAAAATACACACCCCCTCAACGCGGCTAAACAGGAACAAAAAACACAAGGAAGCTAGACGTCGAAAAGCTTCAATCACAACAGACTGCCAATAATTTCGTAACTCGACTCTCACACCTGCTCTCTGAGAGCACACTCATCTGAAGGAATACAGGAGCAGTGGGAGCATATCTCCAAAGCACTTCGTACTGCCGCCGAGGAAAAATTGGTTACCGGCGGCCACGAAAAACAACTGGTACGATGAAGAGTGCCGCATTGCAACCGAAACAAGACGCTGCCTACAGGGCTTACGTTAAAAGCGAGCGCGACAAGAGGAGTGTTGAACGCTATAAGTATGAGTTGAAAAGGGAACACGAGACGCCTTTTCAGGAAGAAAAAGCAGAAGCAGAAAGGCGTGAGTGGAAGGAGCTTGAGCTGCTAGCCACCAGGAATAACGCCCGAAGATTTTACCAAAAATACGGCGACAGACGGAAGTTTTAGACCGGGGCAAACTCCTGTAGGAATGAAAACGGCGACCTTGTAACTGATGTCCAGAGAGTGCTTAGACTATGGAGGGAATACCTCTCTGCTCTCCTAAATGGAGGCAGCAATTCACCGCACAGAGATGAAGACCCGATCCCGCAATCGATGATGATGGAATATATGTCCCCGCCCGCCCGATTATGACGAGTTAGAATAGCAATACCAGATTGAAAAACAACAAGGCCGTGGGTGCTGATGGATTGCCTGCGGAGCTATTCAAGTACGGCGGCGAGGAGTTGGTACGGCGCATGCCGCAGCTTCTTAGTAATATGGCGGACGAGTGGCATGCCCGACGGTTGGAATCTAAGTGTTCTTTGCCCAGTCCACACAAGGGGAATACTGCAAAATGCACCAACTATCGTGGAATCAGCCTTCTTAATATCGCATATAGGCCCCTTTCAAGTGTATTGTGCGAAAGATTGAAGCCCACCGTGAACCGGCTGATTGGACCTTATCAGTGCGGCTTCAGACCTGGTAAATCTACCATCGAGCAGATTTTCACAATGCTCCAAATCTTGGAAAAAAACGTGAAAGAGAATCGACACAATCACTCTTCGTCGACTTTAAAGCCGCCTTCGACAGCACGAAAAAGAGCTGCCTATATGCCGCTATGTCTGAATTGGTTTCCCCCGCAAACTTATACGGCTGTGCAAATGACGTTGAGCAACACCATCAGCTCAGTGAGAATTGGGAAGGACCTCTCCGAGCCGTTCGAAACTAACGAGGTTTCAGAGAGGTGACCCCGTATCGTGCGATTTCTTAATTTGATGCTGGAGAAAGTAAACTAGCTACAGAACTTAACCGCACTGGAACAATATACTATAAAGCGTGCAATTACTGGCATATGCTGATGACATTGATATCATCGGCCTAAACAACCGCGCTGTTAGTTCTGCTTACTCCAACTGGAAAAAGAAGCGGTATAGATGTGTTTGATGGTGAATGAGGACCAACGAGTACCTGCTGTCATCCAGCAAAGAGTCAGGCGCATACGCGCCTTGCCAACCACGCTACTGTTGGCAGCCATAATTTCGAAATAGTAAAAGACTCGTTTATTGGGAACCAGCATCAACACTACACAACATCAGCACTGAATCCAGCGAAGAATCAATCTGCCAATAGATGCGACTTTGGACTAGGTAGGCTATTGAAAGTAAAGTCCCTCTCTCGGCGACGAAACCATACTCTCCAAGTCACTTATCGTACACTTCCTGCTATATGGGGCAGAAGCATGGACCATAACAACAGCAGATGAAGCGGCTTTGGCAGTGTTCGAGAGAAAAGTTCTTCGAAAGATTTATGGACCTCTACGCGTGGCGATGGCGAGTACCGAAGAAGATTTAATGATGAGCTGTACGAGCTATACGCAGACATCAACATAGTCCAGCGAATTAAAACGCAATGGCTGCGCTGGCTAGGCCATGTTATGCGAATGAAAGATGATACTCTGGCCAAGAAAGTGTTTCTATCGGAACCCGCCTATGGAAGCCAGAGGTAGAGGGCAGCCCCCACTCCGTTGGAAGGACCAGGTGGAAAACGATTTAAACTCCCTTGATGTGACCATTGGCGCCGGTTGGCGGAGCGAAGGACCGACTGGTGCGCCTTGTTGGACGCCATAAACCGTTTAGACGGTTAAGCGCCAATTAAGTAAGTAAGTAAAAATGCATGCAATTGACACTTGACGGCAATTAGAATGCCACCGCCCCGGCGGCGACCAGTTTTTTTCTGGGTCTCGATCTTTACGAAATACGTTAAATATATGCGAGTCAAGAACTCCACTATCAAAAACGCTAATATTAGCCACCTCTCGACGAAAACGAAGAGGTCATAATCCATATGCGTACTGAAATTGGGCATAATATCAGACTTGGTTCTCATGCCGGATAAGTTTTGGAATAAATCTTTAGTCCACTTTTATTGTTTGCAAGCTGGAGAGTACTCTTTGCTACGCTTTTGTGGTTTTTGTTGAGCCTTCCGAAAAAACTGGAAGGGTTTGACCGTTACGTTTGCCGGCCAATATCAGAACATAACAGTTTTCTCGTAAGAAGCCTCAGGAACCCGCCAATTTGAATTAACTCTATGGAGAGTTGATACTGAGACATTTCTTTTTACCAGCTTAGAGCATGATAAGGAGATTTATCTAAATTAATTTGTTTAGCCACATAATTTCTGATATCATCTTCAGATACGGTCGGAGAAAAAAGAGCTAAATTAGCCATTTATACCGTGCCGCAACAACAAGGTCGGTGCAAGAATTTGTACCCCTTACACGTATTTGTTTCTTTTTATTCACAGTATTATTATTATTACTAAGCCGTTTTTCTGGCTCCTTCGCCACTGTCCATTATCAGCATAACAACAGGCGCAGCTAAAACAGAAGAATATGTAGTGCCGGCAATAGTATTTACTTTACGGGCATCAACATTAGCATCAACTTCTGGCATCGACGAAAAATACATGAAGTCAACGAACTAGTATCAGTGCAGGCACTAGCAGTGACTAACAACAGAAACGTTCGTTAAAATAGGTGAGAGAACAGCATTGGAGAAACAACTATTGGCGTCAGATGTCATAGCACATGTGTAGTTGTACGCAAGCAGCAGCACTTACAATAGGAATTTCGCCAAAAGTACGACATGGCGAAGGGGGTGGAGCATGATGTATAGAATTCAACATAGCGGAATGATACAGGTGGCAGCATGGTGACATACCTACATACATAAAAAACAATTCCATGTACTTTGTTTTTGTAATCGATGGACAAATGTCAAAATCGTACTGCGCCGGAAGTTGATGTATCAAATCAAATAAAAAAGTTTGTAATCAGCTGTTCCATGCGATGCCACCTTGTATCGTTGCGCCATGGAATTTAATAAGAGCAATTGCTTCAATATTATCCTTTGAGCGTAACGTTGTTACTAAAAAGTTTGTCGAGGCAACGGCAATAGAGTTACGCAGGCTTTTTACTTCATTTTAAGAGCAGCAATGTATCATCTCTTTCAGCTAAGTTGGTCTGTACTGAAAGAAGCG
>JARSSU010011045.1:0-36279 GCA_029619165.1 Eurosta solidaginis
TGTTCAAATTGTCAAAATCTGTGTATTGGTGTTGGTGCGAATGGTATGGAATGGAAACATAAACGTAGCAGTTTTTGTATGTGTAAGTAAAATGTTGCCAATGTGTTGGTTTCATTTTGAGTTTGCCATCTCCTTTTGACAATCCCTTCGACCATGTAATGACATAAATAAAATCAAGCTGATGAGATGAGCCAACCTGTACATAATTGAACCATGCTATATAGTTTGGCAGCTTAAATAGAGCTTATATTGCGAATAGAGTGGAAGGCAGTGGACTAGGCAGTCGAATGTCATATATGAAGGAATTGATGTTCGGAGTTTTTTCAAAATTTGCCCGAAATCCTGAATCACAAAATGGAGTGTAGTTAAGTACTAAAATGAAAAAATTTTTTTAGCAGGAGATTTTCATTTTAAAAATGTAATATACAAACCAATGTTCATTCTATTACTTTTTTAGCAGGAGATTTTCATTTTAAAAATGTAATATATAAACCAATGTTCCTTCTATTACTCATTTTATCTATGAAGCTTCACACGCTTTATAAAACCGTGCTTTTTATTTTTACGAACTTATTCCTCAATGAAAATAAATGAAACACGTATTAATGTAATCATTAATCATGTTTCTTACTTCTTACATGTTCTTCTTAAATATTATAAATGTGTTAAATGTAGCAGGACTAAAATAATATTGACAAATCTGATATGTCAAACTAATGTTATATAATAAAAATGATTTCACAAATTGCATGCATTTTATACATATGCATTATATTTTAAAATTTCGCTAACTATTCATTTTGTGCTGACTAAATTTTGCTTATGCATAACTTTCTTTGGCTATATAAGATAACCATTTCAGGGCCGTTTTCACCATCTTCGGTGAACGCTAACAAACACTTTATTTGAAAGAAATCGTTCAGTGATTCGTCAAATAAGGGTTACTTTAAAATAACGGACGCTAAAAGTTCCCCTCTCACATGAGGTAAAATTAAATACAACTATTTTTATAACATGAAGATGGATAGAAAATTTATTGGGGATTGCACTGCGACCGTTGATCTATTGTGCCCTCATCAGATTGCGTCGCGTTCCAGGAGGATATGTTCCACCGTCTCTCCTGATCGATCACGAAATCGACATGAATACAAAATTATGTTTTTCATTTAGTTGAACGGCGATAGAAATTCTTATATTTTTCAAGAAATCCAGGAAACTTCAAGAAGAACCCTAAGTTTTTAATTATTTGTGTTTTGCTTTGACGTTGGCGATGCGTTTCTTATAGATTGAAGCAATTAAAGCGCGTGTGTTCAAGTCAGATGTAGACGCAACGCAAGTGCCACAAACGACTCAAAGTCACCTTAAGCTTAGTTGCTTCACGTATTATTTATCATTATTAATTAAAAATGATGGATCTCGTAAGAAGCTAAACTTAGGCAAGATACACACGAGACGTAGCTTCGTAGACGCGTACAAAATATGGAATGCAGCTACGATTTTCTACGCCTCAAGATTTCTTATGCTGTACCTAATACGCGTCTATGAAGATACGCCTCGTGTGCATCTTCCCTTAGATTATTTTCAAAGAATAAATGCTTGGTCTTTTAAACTTTGCTAATATTCACGTACATGTCTACTGCTATGGCTGTCGTTTTCCATACTACTAGATCTATTCATTATTTAAAAAAGAAATTAGTTCTGAAAATGCAACCTTGTCACATGCGTTCTCAAACACGGTTTCTACACAATGTTTTCATTTAGGACCAAAATGCATCGAAAAAAAGACCAGATCTCAAAAAAAAGGACCAAACTTTTAGATTTTTTATTGGTATACAAACAATTGGGATGTTTCAATGGTTTAATATATAAAATTTTAGTAAAGTAGAAACTTGGTTTTAATTCAAACTGCACAAACAAAATAAAGTGCACCTTTAGGTATTATATGTTCACATTTCTCGGATTAGTCTATGTCTTTCACCAACCAAACATTGTGAACCTAGTTTTGCTTGATTGCATGGAATAAAATGCATAACGCAGTTAGGTTTTATTAAAACTGGTTAAAAATTTGCGTTGTGGCAAACTCGGTAAATCTTAAATAAAACTAAGCAGTGGTGTTAATGCTATTTTTATAGATGTTTACTTTTTCCCTAACAGTTTAAACTTCATACCAGAGCCTAGATTCAGTAAGTGTGAGTTGGACCTCAGACTAAAATCAAGCGTCTTAAAGTTTCAACTGTGTAATAACTGAATACCGTTCGAAATATCTACCCACTTAAAACAAGTCTTTTTCTGATAAGTCCCTTCCCTTTTATATGCCTTGCCTAAATTATCTGCCGGGTTAAATGTCATTGTTCTGCTACATTTTATAGACTAGAGCAATTTTCGTGGTAAGGAATACCATATTGAAGTGTAAATTGTGTTAGTACTGTCAATATTTTATACGATGTTGAATGATTGAGTGAAACATAAAACGACTTTTATAGTCTTAAGATTACCGAAGTGCCGGCCACCATATTTATATTTCAAGGTTGCCTTCTATTGTTCATATCAATAGTTTTACAATATTTACAGTAGGGTGCTTAACATTTCTAATGCCTAGCTACATGTATCATAATGGTTTACAGAGGTAAATTGAAAATTATGTGTGGGTAATAGATTTGCCGAAAATATTTTATTAGCACTATATTTGAATTTTTGTTTCAGTGATACAAGTACCAATTCATGCCGTAACAAGAACCAAAATTGAGAGGGACCGAGAGCGGACCATATGGGGTTGATGAAACGGGCCATTTTTTGTCCCAATGGACTGAGGTGGGCAACCGTTTTCTCAAATGCTAGCTTCCACATCAAATACATACACATATAGTACTTCGACATTACGAAATACATTATCGCGTTGTAAGCCAAAGTATTCATTGTAAAGGTCTACAAGTAGGATATGTAGAAGCACGCACATACACAGCCACGCTCACCTGATAAAATGCTTGTTCTTATTCGTTTTTTGTCTGGATGCTATTTTGCACTGTTGTACTTCTTAGGTCCAAGAAAAGTGTAGTAGCTGCTAACGAAAACTGCGTAAAATTTTTATTGTAAAATTACAAAGAATATCCTTATTTACATAATTGATGATTTAGCGACCTTTATATTCTAATATATGTTTTTTGCTGGCTCAAGGTCCAAATTAAAACACAAACGTTTCGTCTTTTTTGTCAATATATTTGTTAGAGAGCAAGCGACAACAGTAGACACATTAGACGGATCGGATATTTATCATTGTCCTGAGGATGGTTACCGAAGTGTAACCGAAATATATTGACAAAAAAGACGAAACGTTTGTGTTTTAATTTGGACCTTGAGCCAGCAAAAAACATATATTATCCTTATTTACTTTCGAACGAGCGCTTAATTACTTCTCTCTTTAAAATACATATGTTTTGGACAATTTTAATTAACAAATTGTGATACTTTATTACCGGGGACGATTGCCAAAATACGACCAAAACCGTCGGGGGAGGTATTAATAGACGCGTTTTTGCCTCGCTTCCAATAATTCGAATACTTTTCCGCTTTTGGACTATTGATAACAGGACAAAACGCGTCTTTTCATTTTTCTTTTCGCTTTTTGGACGGGTTATTGCAGTCGACCTCGGTTTCAAACTGTTTTTTCGCGGAGAACTTTTGAACGGGTAGAAAAACTTAACTCCCGTCTTTGTATTCTTAATACTGGAATAACTACGCGTCCTCAGATAACCCAAATTGAAGACTTTTTATAATTTTCTGAAGGACCCATATGGGTGCCCTTAGAATTTCCTACTAAATTCGTTCAAAAAAATTTACCATCACAGCAACCCATATCTGATAATCCGATCCCTTTTTTGTTTCCCTGTGTCGCTTTCGACGAAGCAACCCGGGTAATTTTGACACTTCGTTCAGTGTCAAAACTCATGTTCCACGCAGGTTCCACTGGGTTCCACGCTAGTTTGACACTGACCGAAATGTCAAACTGCCGTGTGTTTAGAAAGGGAAAGAAATTGTTTCCCTCTCATACATATCATACTTGTAAACCTGTACAATGAAAGTATTTTTGCATAAAACCCTT
The DNA here is from genome assembly GCA_029619165.1 of Eurosta solidaginis. NCBI lineage: Eukaryota > Metazoa > Arthropoda > Insecta > Diptera > Tephritidae > Eurosta > Eurosta solidaginis. The sequence goes on from JARSSU010011045.1 coordinate 4,100, forward strand.
TGACCACGACAATACCACAGATTAAGTGTAAAATTTCACAAAAATAATAAATTTTTTTGAAAAATCACACCGAATAACTGCAGTCCTTGTTTACAAATTTAGAAACAATGAGAATGGCAAACACAAACGAGTATGAAATATAATGTCAAACGTATATGCACATGGTTGTATTTCAATGCACGAAAATGCTTTAAAAACGAAATTCTTAAATTAAAGTTGAAAAAAAAATGTTAAAAACTTTAATATAAATAATAAGCTTCTTTTAATAACACAAATACGCCTTGTATATTCTATTTATACATCAATTGGTAAGGTTTATCTCACTTGAAAATTTAAGCTAAATAATCTAAAGTTTTTTTTTGAAATTGAGTCGAGAACTGTGCGTGTGAATGTGCGAATCTCACCGATCAGCTGTTAGTTGCGCTACTTGGTAAAATTTACAATGTTTAGCATGGTCAAGTAACTTGCAAGGACGGCACAGATAGGTTGCATTTTTTATGTGCGTAAATATATACGCGTGTGAGTGTTTGCGTGCTAATAAAAACATACTGATTCATCATTATCGTACCTACTTCACAGTTTCCAATTTATATCCGTCAACATTGACAAGCCTGCACTAGAGGTTTACGCCGATCACTTTATCGGCGGCGGCGGCGTAGGCTCTATTATATACCGGCAGCGGCGGTGTGGACGGTGCGCCGGCGGGCGCCGGTATTAGAGATACATAAAATGGTCACACTTTTGTCTGCACATCTCGTGCAAAGCGTAGTTTCACCTGGGGTTAACTCCTAATAACCGTCGCGAACAAGATTTCTTTAAATCATTTGTGGCTCCTTGGCAGTCACGCACAAAGGCGACATACGGTTGCTATTAAGGGTCTATTAATACTCATGACTCTCGTGGCACAGGTAGCCTCCAGTTTTTTCGGCTGTTCTAGGAGCTACAACTCCCGATGTGCAAAGTAGCAATCCAGACCACCAGTCGCTACCACGCCTTCTGACCCCCACACCATATGCAAGCACAGAAGATATAGCACTGCGACTTCGAATTCATACCTTCGTCGACGTCACTGTCCTAGAAGCTCTAGGTGTAGCTCCGAAGACTTTCTAACAGATGTTTTTGTCGCGCTATGCTGCCGAGTGTAGCATTATGCGTTATGCCCACCTATGCAATACATTTGCGGCATTATGCATTCTGAACTTCTATGCCAATGCATTTTTTATGAACCTGCCACACGCAGTCATAGCGCAGTCATATTACAATATTGTTCCAAATAAATTATATTGACCCGACACAGCGGGAAGTCAACATCAATTGAATGCCGAAGACGAAACCGATGTCATTTCACACCTTCATAGTTTTGCTCAGCTAGTCACGCCGATCGGAATGTCTAGTTGTCAGTGTTAGTTTGTCAATGTGAATCACCAAAATATTCACACACAACTATTTTACATTGTTTCCATAAATAGGTCAATGAAGTAATCTGCTGACTTTGCATACCAGTATTACAAATGTACATATTTTTAGTTTGTTAGTGTTAGCATAATTATGTATGTGTAGGTTAAGAAATTATGTATAAAAAGATAAGGAATTTCTTGAATAAATTTTAACAAGTGAAGCCTTTTCGTTCGGATTTTATGGCAAATCTGAAAGTGAGGAAGAATCACCAGAGGACAAATAAATTACTACCATAAAAAGATCAGTATTATGCAGACACAGGCAAGGATTCGGTAAAGAAGTAAAAACAGAAAATTAAGTATTGATGACCAACTGGCAGCAAGCGAGCATAGAAGAAGTGGCATACAATTTAGCAGCAAAACGGGACCGGAAGACATCTTTACAATTGGCGGCGTACCGCTTGAGGTGGCAGCGAAACTGGCAACAACAAAGTATAAAATTTAGAAACAAATTGGGTGGCCTTTATGGACGCTAAACTATTAGAAAAAACGAAAGTTTTTGCTTAGGAATTTTTTTAATATGGTGGGATGAACAATACTTTTTTACAAAAAGTTTGATGTCAGCTTTGAAAATGACACAAACCAAAAAAAAAGAGGGAAAAAGATTGAAGCCTAATGTGGCGTAGGAAAAAATAACAATAACATAAAATTTAATTTTAAACAAGACTTTGAAAAAAAATTTTTTTAAGAAAACTAGAATTGTTAAAAATATTAACCTCAGAAAAAAAATTTTTTTAAGAAAATCAAAAATTTAGAAAATTTCAAACAGTAGTTTCTATAATATTGATTAAATAAGGGAAAATAACATTAACAAAATTAGTCTTAGATCTTTATAATGTCAAATAAATCAGGCAAAAACGGCATAAAAATTAATTTTTAAAATGTTGTGAAAAAAATTATGTACTTTAAAATGCTAAAAATCTTAAATTAAACAAATTTTTCCAACAAAATTTTTCTTAAACTTTTATGTCAACAATTTTTGTTGTTATATCGGCTTACTGATTTGTAATATCGCGAGTTAATATCGAGCTCAAGGCCTAACAATAATTATTTTATCATTATTATTGTTATAATATATTTTTCTTAATTGAAAAAATTTTAAATCAGAATAGAAGAAAGAAAAAATTTAGACAACTGCCAAAGCTCGTTGTATAGATCCATTTCGGGAACTGCTAAATTCCTTCATCGGCAACGTTTAGGCGCCGCTGCTATAACCATTCAGCCATCACAGCGGTTTTTTGTTTGTCTTCATTATTCCTACTTCAATTCTGGTTCTTGCCAATTGATATTCACAGCACTGCGACATCTGTTACAGAATAGTTGTGAAAATTGGACTTTGTTTTATGGCGATGATGCCATAGTGTCATATTTTATTGACACTTTTTCCCCGTGCTCTGGGATGTATTAACAATTTTTGTTGTTATATCGGCCTACTGATTTGTAATATCGCGAGTTAATATCGAGCTCAAGGCCTAAAAGTCCAATTTTCACAACTATTCTGTAACAGATGTCGCAGTGCTGTCAATTGGCAAGAACCAGAATTGAAGTAGGAATAATGAAGACAAACAAAAAACCGCTGTGATGGCTGAATGGTTATAGCAGCGGCGCCTAAACGTTGCCGATGAAGGAATTTAGCAGTTCCCGAAATGGATCTATACAACGAGCTTTGGCAGTTGTCTAAATTTTTTCTTTCTTCTATTCTGATTTAAAATTTTTTCAATTAAGAAAAATATATTATAACAATAATAATGATAAAATAATTATTGTTAGGCCTTGAGCTCGATATTAACTCGCGATATTACAAATCAGTAGGCCGATATAACAACAAAAATTGTTAATACATCCCAGAGCACGGGGAAAAAGTGTCAATAAAATATGACACTATGGCATCATCGCCATAAACAAAGTCCAATTTTCACAACTATTCTGTAACAGATGTCACAGTGCTGTGAATATCAATTGGCAAGACCAGAATTGAAGTAGGAATAATGAAGACAAACAAAAAACCGCTGTGATGGCTGAATGGTTATAGCAGCGGCGCCTAAACGTTGCCGATGAAGGAATTTAGCAGTTCCCGAAATGGATCTATACAACGAGCTTTGGCAGTTGTCTAAATTTTTTCTTTCTTCTATTCTGATTTAAAATTTTTTCAATTAAGAAAAATATATTATAACAATAATAATGATAAAATAATTATTGTTAGGCCTTGAGCTCGATATTAACTCGCTTTTATGTCAACTAAAGAAAAAAATAATAAAAGTAAAATGGAATGCATAGGGTAAAGAACAAAATCAACATTTGTTAAATATTAATTTAGCCCCTTTCTCACAAAAGCAGAAAATTAATATTAGAATTCCAGCAAGGCTTGGTGGACAAAGATAGCACACGGCATAATGATAGCATTATGAATTAGGGAAGGAAAATTCAGTAAGTTCTGAAAATAAAGTATCTGAAAACAGGATAGTTGAATATGAGCCACCAAACCAATTAGACACAAAATCACTCCAAAAATTCCAGATGTTTGGCTAGGCGCAATGATTTGCGTAGTCGGGCTATTGATCATTGCAATGGCCACAATACTAAGAAAATGTATGAAAATCGAATATATGCAATTGAAAAACGTGCAGCAGCGCGTCTAAATTTTTTTTCTCCTTCTCAAACATCTAAATTCTTTTTACCCAAAACTGCGGAAGAGCAATAGACAATTAAAAATAGACCTTCAAATAATAACCCCGTCGCAATTAACAGTAAAGGCAGCCCTGCCTAAAGTGAACAACAAATCAAAAATTTGCATAAATTCCTCTGAAAGCTTCTGACAAAGATAGTCATGAAGCAATAGGAAATTCTATGACAGTGGAAGTAAGCAAAACCTAATAAAAAAAATAATACAAAAATTTTACAACCAGCCAACAAAAAAAAACAAAGAATGAAGAAAAGTTACAAAGAGAACATATAAAAATATATGTGAAGCGCTGTATAAATTTGCAGCAATAAGACATGTCGCGCTCCTAAAATGGTAGCGTAAAAAAAAATACAAGCAACCTGATTGTAGATGATAAAATTGACTTAGGACAATTACTTATCAGGCTGTATACAAGTTGTACAAATGCCGCCAATCCAGGACTTGAAATTAATAAGGAAAACACAGTTGTCCTGAGGGACAAATTGGTGAAAAATAATTGAGTATTTTCTCGAGTAGGCAAATTTAATATGACAATAATTGGTACCCACGTTCCCGCCGCAGAAATCGCATGACAAATAAGATCAAAGAAATTGCTGGAAAATAAGAAAATATCGAAAATCTGAAAAGATCATTTAAAGATACGGAACATTTTTGCATCCACTGTACCTTCCGTCTACCCATTAGCTGAACTACTAATATTATAAATTACCTTGCTCTTCCACCTACTACAGCTACTAAATTTTCCGAATAATCAGCTACAATTTTTTTTTATTGGTTCTAAATTTAATATGACCCAAATGAAATAAATAGCAATGAAATATTCGTTTAAGAGAAACATTAAAGAAATCTAATTATGATAAAATAGCTACAGTAAGGAAATAAAAATAGGAAACTTAGTGTTAGATAGAGAAGAAGCAGCTCATAAGTTTACATAATAGAAAAAATATTTTTACTTTAGCCACCGGTAGAATAGGAAATACTAATAAAAAAATATATCTTTTATTCTGAATAGAATAGAATATAGTAATAAAAAAATATTTTTACTTCAAACACACATTAGACTAGAAAATAGTATAGCAAAATATCAATAAAAAAAAATCTGCTATTAACTCACACATATTAACAAAAAACAGTCTCAACAATAGCATTCCAATTTTCTCGTCATTAAAAAGTAAAAAAAAATACATAAATATAACAGTTACTTCGTAATATTTGTAAACACATGCCGATTTTTAAGTGAGTCGACGCTCTTAAAGACGTGCAAATTACATTTAAATACTGATGTGTAAAACAAATGCCAATAAGAACTTATACAAAACATTATTCAAGGACAAAATGTAAAAATAACAAAAGTATCAAAGTCAGCATATTAGAAAGAAAGTATACAATATTGTTCCACATAAATTATATTGACCCGATACAGCGGGAAGTCGGCATCAATTGAATGCCGAAGACGAAACCCACGTTATATCACACCTTCATAGTTTTGCTCAGTTAAGGCGGCGGCACAATGACATTTTTCATATAGATGCGTTTAACACAAGCTTATGCATTCCAATAACATCGCCACAATCAACGTGTTGTAAATATGAAGGAACTTCAGACTTGGCAATTGTAGTTTATTACGCCTTGCCCATTCACATACAAAATTTCGCGAAGCACTGTTGTAAACATTCTCCCTATACAACAAAAATACTTGCTAACATATTTTGTGTCGTATTCCATTGTTATATTGCAGTTTTCAATTGCGAAAAATGTAAGAAATTTTACCAACCAGTGGGAAAAATAATTTCACTTGCAAAGTGTGCCGACACCCTTAGCCAAAACAAATGTCAAATTCTTCTTCTTATGATTTGCTTGGAACAAAATTGGGGAGTTGGCTACTTTTCAATATCAGATGGCGCCAGTGTCGCTCATTCTATCGTTCTCCATAAAAATACATGCAATCTACTCATAATGCATAAGCATGTGTTAAACTCATCTATATGAAAAACTGCTTATGTGTCGGAGCTGTTAGTCACGCCGATCAATGCACGTGCCGATCGGAATGTCTAATTGTCAGTGTTAGTTTGTCAATGTGAATCACCAAAATATTCACACACAACTATTTTACATTGTTTCCATAAATAGGTCAATGAAGTAATCTGCTGACTTTGCATACCAGTATTACAAATGTACATATTTTTAGTTTGTTAGTGTTAGCATAATTATGTATGTGTAGGTTAAAAATTATGTATAAAAAGAGAAAGAATTTCTTCAATAAATTCAATTATTATCAGACTTCCAAAGTCAAACATTCTTTTCATTTACTGCGAATATTTCACGAGTTACACCAGAGAAACACCCTGAAACGTTGGGGAGTGACTATTCGGCCAAGGATGCCGCCCTCGAAATCATAAGCAGCCTAAGTGGATATCATTGCGTAACTCATGGGTGAAAATCGTATTGTCCTCGGAGCATCTACATAATTAAAATTTTACAAGGACACTGGATAAAATTTTAAAATGTAGACCAAAGTTTGTGTTTATAACATTGATTTCAATAGTCTTCGTTAAATCAAAACGATATTTTAGAATGATAGTCGACCGATTTTAAGTTGAAAGATGTTAACTGCTATTTTCCGGCCTTATGATATAAAAGCTCATTATGGATGACTAGTTCGACTGTCCACTACGTTAGGGTAGGAGCATACACGGTCATTAGTTCGAATGTCTTGGGAAAGCTTTTGCTTCACCACTTTGAGTGTTCTTGCGAAGGACAAAGCCTCACCTGGTAAAAATATGTGCCTACGTATTCACATTTGTAAAAGGAGCCGTAATGTGTTTCACTCCAAGAGACTAGTTTTGGATAGGGCCGCCAACTTTAGGAAATGCCAAACCGGGAGGCTTTGATGTTGAAGGATGAAGTGTGAAAATCAAAATTAACATTTCAGACGCTATTATGCAAAGTGAGAACAAAAATTTATTATCAAACTTTTCTTTTAGTGGGTGATGCAAGGTCCGTGTTAAGCTAGCATTGAAAGTGCCTGTTTTTATACTCAGTTGAGCAGAGCTCACAGAGTATCTTAACTTTGATTGGATAACGGTTGGTTGTACAGGTATAAAGGAATCGAGATAGATATAGACTTCCATATATCAAAATCATCAGTATCGGAAAAAAAAATTTGATTGAGGCATGTCCGTCCGTCCGTCCGTTCGTCCGTCTGTCCGTTAACACGATAACTTGAGTAAATTTTGAGGTATCTGGATGAAATTTTTGTGTAGGCTCCTGGGCACTTATCTCAGATCGCTATTTAAAATGAACGATATCGGACTATAACCCCGCCCACTTTTTCGATAACGAAAATTTCGAAAAACCGAAAGAGTGCGATAATTCATTACCAAAGACGGATAAAGCGATGAAACTTGGTAGGTGAGTTGAACTTATGTCGTAGAATAGAAAATTAGTAAAATTTTGGACAATGGGCGTGGCACCGTCAACTTTTAAAAGAAGTTAATTTAAAAGTTTTGCAAGCTGTAATTTGGCAGTCGTTGAAGATATTATGATGAAATTTGGCAGGAACATTACTCCTATTACTGTATGTATACTAAATAAAAATTAGCAAAATCAGGGAACGACCACGCCCACTTAAAAAAAATGTTTTTATTTTGTCTAGAATACTTTTAATGCAATAAGTCGAACAAAAATTTACAAGTCCTTGTGAAATTTGGTAGGGGCTTAGATTCTAGGACATAACTATTTTCTGTGAAAAAGGGCGAAATCAGTTTGAAGCCACGCCCAGTTTTTATACACAGTCGACCGTCTGTCCTTCCGCTCGGCCGTTAACACGATAACTTGAGCAAATATCTATATATCTTTACCTGAACTCACTTTGTATTGGTGTACAAAATGGCCGTAATCCGACTATGACCACGTCCACTTTTCCGATATCGAAAGTTACGAAAAATGAAAAAAAATGCCATAATTCTATACCAAATACGAAAAAAGGGATGAAACATGGTAATTGGATTGGTTAATTGACGCAAAATATAAATTTAGAAAAAAACTTTGCAAAATGGGTGTGACACCTACCATATTAAGTAGAAGAAAATGAAAAAGTTCTGCAGAGCGAAATCAAAAGCCCTTGGAATCTTGGCAGGAATACTGTTCGTGGTATTACATATATAAATAAATTAGCGGTACCCGGCAGATGATGTTCTGTGTCACCCTGGTCCACATTTTGGTCAATACCACCACTCCCGTTTAAAATACTCATTAACACCTTTCGTTTGATAGCCATATCGTACAAACAAATTCTAGAGTCACCCCTGGTCCACCTTTATGGCGATATCTCGAAAAGGCGTCCACCTATAGAACTAAGGCCGACTCCCTTTCAAAATACTCATTAACACTTTTCATTTGATACCCATATCGTACAAACAAATTCTAGAGTCACGCTGGTCCACATTTATGGCGATATCTCAAAAAGACGTCCACCTATAGAACTAAGGCCCACTCCCTTTTAAAATACTCATTGACACCTTTCGTTTGATACCCATATTGTACAAACGCATTCTAGAGTCACCCCTGGTCCACCTTTATGGCGATATCTCGAAAAGGCGTCCACCTATAGAACTAAGGCCGACTCCCTTTTAAAATACTCATTAACACTTTTCATTTGATACCCATATCGTACAAAGAAATTCTAGAGTCACCCCTGGTCCACCTTTATGGCGTAATCTCGAAAAGGCGTCCACCTATAGAACTAAGGGCCACACCCTTTTAAAATACTCATTAACACCTTTCGTTTGATACTCATATTGTACAAACGCATTCTAGAGTCATCCCTGGGTATCAAAACCAATATCGTACAAAACAAATTCTAGAGCCACCCCTGGTCCAGCTTTATGGCGATATCTCGAAAAGGCGTCCACCTATAGAACTAAGGCCCACGCCCTTTTAAAATACTCATTAACACCTTTTATTTGATACCCATATCGTACAAACAAATTCTAGTCACGCTGGTCCACCTTTATGGCGATATCTCGAAAAGACGTCCATCTATAGAACTAAGGCCCACTCCCTTTTAAAATACTCATTAACACCTTTCGTTTGATACCCATATTGTACAAACGCATTCTAGAGTCACCCCTGGTCCACCTTTATGGCGATATCTCGAAAAGGCGTCCACCTATAGAACTAAGACGGAATCCCTTTTAAAATACTCATTAACACTTTTCATTTGATACCCATATCGTACAAACAAATTCTAGAGTCACCCCTGGTCCACCTTTATGGCGTAATCTCGAAAAGGCGTCCACCTATAGAACTAAGGGCCACGCCCTTTTAAAATACTCATTAACACCTTTCGTTTGATACTCATATTGTACAAACGCATTCTAGAATCATCCCTGGGTATCAAAACCAATATCGTACAAACAAATTCTAGAGCCACCCCTGGTCCACCTTTATGGCGATATCTCTAAAAGGCGTCCACTTATAGAACTAACAAACGCATTCTAGAGTCACCCCTGGTCCACCTTTATGGAGATATCTCGAAAAGGCGACCACCTATAGAACTAAGGCCCACTCCCTTTTAAAATACTCATTAGCACCTTTCATTTGATACCCTATCGTACAAACAAATTCTAGAGCCACCCCTGGTCCACCTTTATGGCGATATCTTGAAAAGGCGTCCACCTATAGAACTAAGGCCTACGCCCTTTTAAAGTACTCATTAACACCTTTCGTTTGATACTCATATTATACAAACGCATTCTAGAGTCATTCCTGGGTATCAAAACCAATATCGTACAAACAAATTCTAGAGTCACCCCTGGTCCACTTTTATGGCGATATCTCGAAAAGGCGTCCACACGCATTCTAGATTCACCCCTGGTCCACCTTTGTGGTGATATCTCGAAAAGGCGTCTACCTATAGAACTAAGGCCCACTCCCTTTTAAAATACTCATTAACACCTTTCATTTGATAACCATATCGTACAAATAAATTCTAGAGTCACCCTGGTCCACCTTTATGGCGATATTTCGAAAAGGCGTCCACCTATAGAACTAAGGTCCACGCCCTTTTAAAATACTCATTAACACCTTTCATTTGATACCTATATCGTACAAACAAAGTCGAGAGTCACCCCTGGTCCACCTTTATGCCGATATCTCGAAAAGAAGAAACTACGTTCTGCACGATAAACGTAGACGTCCCCATGCGTATGGTAGGAGGTCACAGTTCGCCAGACATTTCAATCATGAGCGCATGACTCCTAAACTGCGTCAACTGGCAGCCGATGGCAACATTGACATCCGACCACCTACCCATACTAATTTCGCTCGAGCGATCTGCCGATTTCAATACTACTGAAAATCGCACTTTCATCAACTTCAAAAAAGGAAAGTGGGAAGATTAAAAAACTTATACTGACAATCGTTTTGCTGCAGGGAGGGCACTGATGCTGCCAAGGGGAGCTTGCTTTCCGCAAAGTAATTGAATCCGCTTTGGCTCTTTTTATTTCCGCCGTTGGAATCCGGGAAATCCGGCAACATTTTCCAGCGGAGGCCGCAACTCTAGCGAGAGAACGTGACCTTATAAGACAGCATGACCCCAAATAAACCACACCTATTGGATCGGGCGAAGCACTGCTACAACAGCAACAACACCGGGAGGTACCCGGATAATAATAATAACCCGGGCAATACGTGTATACTCTTTTAGCCTTCTTTCTGGCGATCTCCCTTCCTTCCATTTGTTTTATTCTGGAATAACATAAAGTACATGTTCGACGTACTTTTGTATTACTTGCACTTACATTTATTTTTAAAATATGAATATTGCCTGATTTTGGCTTCATATGTTTTCCTGGCTTCCGCAAATTTAGAAGTGATGAAGTAATTTGTTCTCTAAACCACCGCATTTTTGCATTATTTTATACCTTCATGAAAATGAAATGGTATATTAATTTCGTCACGAAACCGAAAATTGTAAGTCCTTAAAGGAAAATAGATAGACCCACCATTAAGTATACCGAAATAATCAGGTTGAAGAGCTGAGTTGATTTAGCCATGTCCGTCTGTCCGTCTGTCCGTCTGTCCGTCTGTCTGTTTGTATGCAAACTAGTCCCTCAATTTTTGAGATATCTTGATAAAATTTGGTGAGCAGGTGTATTTGGGTGTCCGATTAGACATTTGTCGGAACCGACCGGATCGGACCACTATAGCATATATCCTCCATACAACCGATTTTTCAGAAAAAGAGGATTTTTGTAATATCTTACCCAATTTAACAGATTGAAGCTTCAAACTTCACCATATACTTTCGTATATTGCACATATTGTTGCCTGAAAAAATTTATGGGATCGGTCGTATATATAGTATATATCCCCCACAACCGATTGTTCAGATAAGGAAACTTTTCGTAATTACTGCCCTATTTTAAGAGCTAGAGGCTTCAAATTTCAGCGAATGCTTACGTATATAGCATATATTGTTGTCTGAAAAAATCATAAAGATCGGTGGTATATATAGTATATATATGGTGGTATATATAGTATATATATATAGTATATATATATATAATTTCGCAAATTTTAGCCCCATTTTAACAGCTAGAAGCTTCAAATTTCACCGAATATTTACTTATATAGCATATATTGTTGTCTGAAAAAATTATAGAGATCGGTTGTATATATAGTATATATCTCATACAACCGATTGTTCAGATAAGAAACTTTTCGCAATTTCTACCCCATTTTAACAGCTATAAGCTTCAAATTTCACCGATTGGTTATGTATATAGCATATATTGTTGTCTGAAAAAATCATAGAGATCGGTTGTATATATAGTATATATCTCATACAACCGATTGTTCAGATAAGAAACTTTTCGCAATTTCTACCCCATTTTAACAGCTATAAGCTTCAAATTTCACTGATTGCTTACGTATATAACATATATTGTCGTCTGAAAAAATCATAGAGATCGGTTGTATATATAGTATATATCTCATACAACCGATTGTTCAGATAAGAAACTTTTCGCAATTTCTACCCCATTTTAACAGCTAGAAGCTTCAAATTTCACCAACTGCTTACGTGTATAGCATATATTGATGTCTGAAAAAATCGTTGAGATCGGTGGTATACATAGTATATATCTCATACAACCGATTGTTCAGATAAGAAACTTTGCGCAATTTCTGCCCCGTTTTAACAGTTAGAAGCTTCAAATTTCACAAAATGCTTTCGTATATAGCATATATTGTTGTCTGAAAAAATCATAGAGATCGGTGGTATATATATTATATACTTCATATAAACTGTCATATTGGACCCTTTTTTACGGCTAGAAGCTTCAAGATTCATCAAATTTCATCAAATAGTTACGTTTACGTCATATATTTTTGGAATACGTGATTCGTAGCCATAGTTTTTACATGCAGACCACAAAAAACGTGAAGCTTTGCATCCTCACACAGATTACCTACCTATTTTTTATTTTATATTTATCTTAAAAATCGTTTAGATATGTTCAAATTTGACCAAATGCTTACGTGTATAGCATATATTGTTGTCTGAGAAAATCATAGATACCGGTGGTATATATAGTATATATCCCATACAACCGATTGTTCAGATAAGAAACTTTGCGCAATTTCTTCCCCATTTTAACAGTTATAAGCTTCAAATTTCACCGATTGCTTACGTATATAGTATGTATTGTTGTGTCAAAAAATCATGGAGATCGGTGATATATATAATATATATATGATGGTATATATAGTATATATATATAGTATATATATATTTTTTTACGATTTCGGCCCCATTTTAACAGCTAGAAGCTTCAAATTTCACCAACTGCTTACGTGTATAGCATATATTGATGTCTGAAAAAATCATTGAGATCGGTGGTACACATAGTATATATCTCATACAACCGATTGTTCAGATAAGAAACTTTACGCAATTTCTGCCCCGTTTTAACAGTTAGAAGCTTCAAATTTCACAAAATGCTTACGTATATAGCATATATTGTTGTCTGAAAAAATCATAGAGATCGGTCGTATATATATTATATACTTCATATAAACTGTCATTTTGACCCCTTTTTTACGGCTAGAATCTTCAAAATTCATCAAATTTCATCAAATAGTTACGTTTTCGTCATATATTTTTGAAATACGTGATTCGTAGTCCATAGTTTTTACACGCAGACCACAAAAAACCTGAAACTTTGCATCCTCACACGAATTACCTACCTGTTTTTTATTTTATATTTATCTTAAAAATCGTTAAGGTATGTAGATCTGTTCACTATATATTTCTTATCTTATACATCCGATTATTCGGAGATTACGAACGGGATAAGATTATGTTCAGCCCCATTCATGAAAGGTATGAAGTCTTCGGCACAGCCGAAGACAGTCCCGTTCTTACTTGTTTTTTCGTAGCTTTGTTGTACACTACAAAAGCATTTACTACTGATAATCCAAGCAGATATTCTATACCCAGTTTGCGGTACCCCTTTACGCCCTTCCTCAAAGTAGAGCTTGTATGACGACGATGTATTTGATGTTTAGCCAATGTTTTTGTCGTGCATATATGTCCGCCATGGCCCTGAATTAAAAAAAGTCGGTAGGCGCCACGTCGAACATATGTGTGTGACATACTAATTACTTAAAAACTGCCTGTTTCTAAGCAGAAAATATTACCAGCACTACCCTAAATTCCAATTTTGATGTCTCTGATAAGATTTATGCTGTGACCCCAGCATCTTATTTGCTGAAAGTGCCTTGCAGTAAATGTGCTATTAGCATTCCCAAGCTACCCAAAAATGACCCCAGTATGATCCCTTAATGACTTTGAGAAAACTCCGAAAGAGTCCCAAAAATAATTCCTAAGGGACGCCCAGATGACCCCATAGTGACCACCAAATGACACCGGGAGAACCGAAGTGTTATTTAAATCCTCTCGAGGTGTATCCAAATAACCGCAAAGTGATTAAAAAACTATGTTGTTATAACCTGTTCTGTGCACGTCTTCCCCGAAGGTGTTCCATAGTCTATTCTTGGCTTGGGTATTCCTATACATGGCTGATTTGACATTGTAGAGGAACTCATGCTTTTGCATAAAATCAATCAGTGCCTCGTCTCTCCGTGTTTCCGTTTCCATTTTCTAATCTGTAATTAAGAACTAATAAGTATTCATGTACTTATATATATCCCCCGCATTCCAATGAAGAGTGATCCAGATCTCCATAAAAATTTAACATGCAAATGTAATAATAAAATAATCCATATGGATCACATTGTTGTTGCATTTGCATATCAAATTTCTAATTTCATTTTTCCATTTCAAAAAAGCATATTAATTTTCAGGATGTACCAAATCTTTACATTAATGTTAACTGTCTGAAATATGTTTCTAAAGCGACGAATCTGGGCTTCGTCATAAATTCTAATCTGTCCTGTGTTGATCACGTTAATTCTGTCATCAGTAAAGTTTACTATACCCTACGAAACTTAAGAGTATCGGCGGCCTTTACCCCGCTAGAAATAAGGAGAAATCTGGCTATACAATTAATATTTCCAAGTATTTGTTATGCGGAATGTGTATACAGGAAACTAGATTCCAAGTCTGAACACAAAATTGATGTAGCCTTCAATCATGTAACGCGATATGTTTTTGGCTTAGCGAGATTTGACCATGTATCTGAATGGAGGACTCGTTTGTTGGGTTGTGAGGTCTCTGATTACCTTAGAGCGAGGAACTGTATTTTCCTTTATCGTATTATGGCAGATAAAGTGCCCAGTTACTTATATAACAAGTTGATTCTCTCGTTGACAATTCGCAATAGCTTAAGTAAAGGCAACTTTAAGAATGTTATATATTCGTTCTTTCGTCAATGAATGTCTTGATTTGAAACTGAGTTTACCTACATATCTTCTAGTAAATTATTATTATTATTATATTAAGTATTCTGGTACCCAACGAGCAATTCTGTTTACGAAAATGGCTTACTGTATATTTAGATATAACCGATTTTAATACTAAGTTCTTTTTATTTTCCTAATTGTTTTTCGTAAGCGTTCGTAAGCGTTGGGAGCGAATATTTGCTAACGTTAAACTTTTCTTTTTTTTTCTTTATGAATTGTAGTGAGCATATTCTGTTATGAATCTGTTTTGGTTTCCATCATATATTATTTTATATACCTTAAATATGCTAGGTTAATGTGTTAAATTTAAAAACTTGAATGTTTTATTATTATCCTGTTATTTAATGTCTGTTGGAAAATAGTCTAGTTGAGGGGTCGACTGCTAATACGCTACCAAAATATCGAGAACTGGGGGTGGGATCCATAGTATTTTGCGCAGATCACCTTTCTTTATATTAACTGTGATCCAGGCTGTTGTAGCTTCGTCACATAAGCAGTTTTTCGTATAGATGAGTTTAACACAAGCTTATGCATTATGAGTAGATTGCAGACATTTTGTATGTGAATGGGCAAGGCGAAATAAACTTCAATTGCCAAGTCTGAAGTTCCTTCATATTTACAAATGCAACAGTTTTGTTGATTGTGGCCATATTATTGGAATGCATAAGCTTGTGTTAAACGCATCTATATGAAAAATGTTATTGTGCCGCGGTATTTACTATTGTGAACGTTGTTTTCAAACATTTGCTACTTGTTTGAATTCACAATGGACACGACCATCAGCTGATAGAGCGTCTGTTTCCATTGTGCATGATTTTTGGAAAATTGATTCATTGTGAATGAAACTAAGTGTGATATCTTATCTGTCAAATGCCTGACAGGATGTTCAATATGGTTACTTATTAGCGTTTTGACAGCGTGTTCAATATGGCGGCGCCTATCTTCAGCGGGTGATAGAAATAGATACAGAATGAGACAGCGATAGTCAATACAAATCAGGTGATCCAATAACTTTCGATTTGAACGTCTATGCAGAAGATATCACACCATGGTTCAATTATACAGGTTGGCTCATCTCATCAGCTGATTTTATTTATGTCATTGCATGGTCGAAGGGATTCTCAAAAGGAGATGGCAAACTCCAAATGAAACCAACACATTGGTAACATTTTACTTACACATACAGAAACTGCCTAAGTTTTAGTGTTTCCATTCCATACCATTCGAACCAACACCAATACACAGATTTGACAAATTTGAAACAGACATATTTCGTTGCTTTACAGATGAGCCAACCTGTATATAGTTGAACCATGTATCACACTTAGTTATCATTCCACAGCATTGTTTACTATATAGTTGGCAGCTTAAATAGAGGTTATGTTGCGAATAGAGTGGAAGGCAGTGGACTAGGCAGTCGAATGTCATATAATGAAGGAATGGTGTTCGGAGTTTTTTCAAAGTTAAAAAAAAATGATAAAAGCTTTAATATAAATAAAAACTATTGTTTTAATAACAACAAAAACGCCTTATATATTCTATATACATAAATTCGTAAGGATTATCTCACTTTAAAATTTGAGTTAAATAATCTAAAGTTTTTTTTTGAAACTGAGTCGAGAACTGTGCGTGTGAATGTGCGAATTTTCACCGATCAGCTGTTAGTTGCGCTACTTGGTAAAATTTACAATGATTCACAGTGATTATGAATGGGCAGAAGATATCACCATAGTGTACCTTATACAAGTGTGTCAACTAAGCGATAAACGTCAAAACTACAAACACAGCCTCGCTCACCTGATGCAAATCTCAGGTCTAGAGTTGCATTTTTGGTACGTAAGAGACTTCAAGCTGAGTTGCATTTGATAATTTATTAAAACTTTGTAGTATTTAAAGATGAAATAGTTGCATATACATATTTCCGCGGAAACAAGAATACTAGAAGATTTGTAGCCTGCAACAATGCGGAAACATACGGACAGCAAAATTTATTTAAATTAGAGTCAAAATATAAAGCGCCACACGTGTAGCATGGAAAATTTTCACTTCTAAGGCAAGGTGCACACAGGCTACGCGTCATAGACGCTGCGGGCGAAATTTGTACGCTTTGATGCCGAACACATGTATTTGAATGGAGAGCTGCATACGAGGCGTCAGCTGCATGAAAGCGACAAAGCATGAAATTATCGTGTAGCTAAGCGTGCAGCAATGTTGGTCGCTGAGCGTACGTACGCTTGAAAGAAAGGAAAAACAAGATGTTTGTTTACATTTTTTTGTATGCAAATTTGTGTAATTAGTTAAAAAAATGTTACTTTAGTTAATAAAAGTGCGTGAAAGGTATATTACCAAAGCAAAAAGAGAGTATTAAAACACCACAACGGCTTGGTTAGACATTGTTGAAGCGTTTAAAAGGCTAAAAAGTGTTAGAAACTAGAAATCACCCTTTTCTCTAGTCCGCGGTGGTTTAAAATTGCCTTTCATAATTTACAAAGGCACGGGGATGCAAACAACGCTTTATACCTATTTTCCTTTGGTTTCGGGGACGGATATAGCTGAAGAAATTACATTTTTTATTTTTTTCAATAATTGTTTGCTTTTTGTAGCGACGCTCGAAAGTAGCTTCGTGTGCAGATCTTGAGGCGTAGAGAAATTGTAGCTATATAAAATATCTTGTACGCGTCTATGACGCGTAGCCTCGTGAGCACCTTGCCTAAGGCTGCTTACACAAATGCATAAGGGCAAAAGTATATAAAGCTTTCGTCGCTTCAAAGCAAAGATAACATACGGCGTTTCATCGTTTTTCGTATGGCGTTGTCAAAGCGTAGGCACGCATCTAAATTTTTCGATACTTCGCCCGACAGATGAATTAATGAATGCAACACAACCAAAGCGTGTGTGTAAATCCGCCTTAATTTTTGTAGCTGTGAAATATAATGGTGCTGTAAGTGCAAACAAATCAAACTCCTATATGACGCACTTTATTTTCTATGTATTTTTCTTGTATTTTCTCTTATATTTTTTGTCGAGGGAGCCAATACGGTTTCAATACTGGTGAAAGTGTGTGAACTATATTTAAAAAAAACTAACCAAATACAAGAAAAATACAACGTAGTCATTAAAAACAAACAAGCCAGTTTGTATTTCGATAGGGTTTTTTGACATTAGGCGCGTTTTATCGTTATTTTTTCTGACAAATGAAAATTTTGTTTTTAGTTTCAAAATTTTGTGCATAAAAACACAACTAAATTCAAAGTGCAAATTGTGCGTGCAAATGAGTTTTCAATAAGTGTACATTTTTCAGTTTTTCATAGTTAAGGAATTGACCTCCAGATTCTTTTGTTACACAAATATAGTGAACTTGGGTACAGAAATTCAAATTAAAAAGTTTGTTCACAATAAGTGAAAAACTCTACGTTTTCTCTGCTTTCTTACACTTAAACCGTTTCACTACGTACATATAAGCAGAGTTCTTAGAAAAATATTGGCTTATATTATTGGGATAGATATGAAATCCTATAAAACAAAAAAATTTCATCTAATAGCCCTATCTGAAGGATGTATGTCCTGGGATTATATGTCCCATTGGTAGTATATAAACGAAAACATAATGGGACTAAAATATATCCCATTGCGTAGTATTTTTTCAAAACCATCGACAAGAGCACCTCTTAAATTTAAGTTTCAGTTCTTCTTTTGGTACATAACGACACATTTTTTATTTAATTTTACTTATGGAAATACCAAAACATTTCAAAACAAGTGGTTTTATTTGCACATTGAGCATACATACTGCAGTGCGTTTTTCTTTATTCATAGAGCTGCACAATACACAGCGTCTCCGCTGGTTTTCTTTCATCGGCATATGATCTCCAACATTTAACATCTTTTTAGCTCTTTTTGATCTCAGACTTTTGTGGTAGAGATTTTTTTTGCCTTGGTCTTAGCTCTGCCTGCGAATAAGTTGTTCTGCGAGTGGTACAACGAAGTCTTTTAGCTGCGATTTTCTATGTACGTTTTCCTGGTAAATAATATGAGCATTTACCACTGGATGTCATTAAAAAGCTTGAAAATACTTTGCGCCACCATTTCGTCGATTTTCTATTAACATCATAAGTTTTAAACTTTTTGATCGGATATATCAACTCCCTCATGTTCTGATTATAGAAGACCAAGGCTTCCGGACAGTCAATAGAATCCTAGAACCATCTTTTTGAGTTCGCAAAACTGTAGACGATGTAGGGCTGTGACAATTGCTCATAATAATTACTTGCGCGGGAGTCGTGCCATTTTGCTACCATTATACCTTGATCACTTATCCGAAAAAAACAGAGTTCCTCTCTTCAGCGGTTCGTTCAAGACAAGTAAATTCTTTCTATTTTGAACACAAGTTCCGACACAAGCAAAAGGTAAAGTTTTCATCAAATTAAATGAGGTAAAAAAGCGATCAAATATCAAAACCGTATTGGGATTACGCACAGTCTCACACAATTTAGTAACGACCCTCTCTCCTAAAGTTCCTGATGGGTATGGCTGCTGTCTTTGCCAGCATATATATTGAAGTCATACGTATATCCGGTTCTGGAGTCACATCTTGCCATATTTTGATGCCACGTTTAATCGGCTTCAATGGTAAATACTGCTTTAGGGAGGATCTGCCCCTTAAAACTTAGCCATTGATTCGTCAACGCTCTGACGTGAGCTATCCGTGCGTGATTTTATAAATGCATGTTTCAAACAATTGACAACTTCCTCTATGTAATAAAGTTTGGATGCCGAATCTGGTTTCTTAGGAAAATTAAAATACATTTTTGACATAAGAGTTTGGTAGCGATTCGCGACATTGCTGTGTTTTATAAAATTGTTGCCCATGGATTCATTTTGAGACCAGTAATCAGAAATCTCAGGCAATTTATTATAGCCCATAACAAGTGAAATTCCAAGCAATATTTTGATTTCGTCTGCATCAGTCGGTGCCGTACTACGTTTTTTGTTTGTATTCAATATATCTAATCTCTCATTTGTGTATTGCGCAATAAATATAAATAAGGATTCTGGAAATACATACTTAAATATTTCAAGCTCAGTCGATCTTCTTGAAATTGGAGCCAATATGACGGGATCAAGCTCTTCACTAATAGAAATCGAGGACGAAATAAATCCGAAGGGTCTCCCCCATACTACAAGGTTACTTGACGTGTTATTAGCCACATCCTGTGCGTCGTTTCCACATTCCACATCTCAAATTTTCTCTGAATCTTGCCTGGAATTGCTCGAAAGACCATCAGTTTCTTCATCGAAATCTGGCACATATTCCGATCCGGACGCACTGAAATCGCTTACATCTGAATCGCTGTTGTTTAGCATCGCGGTCATTTCGTCTTCCGTCAACTTCCCACCTTGGATCTTTCGATTCATTCTACAAACCATTAAACGCAAAAATTGTTTCCACATTTTCATAACATAAATTAGCCCATGGGATAATATATCCCATTTTTATTGTTTGGACACTACTGTTGGGATATATTATCCCACAAGCACAAAAATACAGATTTCACCATATATTGTATGCCCATTGTTTCTTACTTACCTGAATTTTATTTATAACGTTATTATAAGTATTTTAAACAACTTTAACTTATGGTATTCATGTTTTCCCCACAAAATAAATGAATTTTATAAAATCACGTGCACTCTTCACGAAACAAGTTGCATACTAATGGCTACTAACACAGCGCCCAAAATAAACATACCCAAATTAGCTGACGACAGAAAGAGAACACTTTGAAGTACCAATGGGACGAATTCTTTCTTAAATTAAGTGAATATTGGATTTATGTCGATTTTTTGAATTTGCACTGGGATGTATTATCCCATGGTAGTGAAAGGGTTAAAGGAGTAACCCTCCGTAATAAATTAAAATTTTAATGAAAATCAATAACTCTGAACTGAACACTTTTCGCCATGATATAAATTAAAATGCTATGGAAAGGAGCAACACTTTGTGACTACATAAACCCTGTTTCAATCTTTTACGTCTGTGCACAGAACCCTAATTGACCGTTTTCAACCGAAACAACAATGGGAACCCAGATTTTCCCGTTATTCTTACTTAAGCGAGTGCCTGTCAGAAAGAAGTCAACACACTTGCATTGTGAATGATGACAAAGTGTGATCTGTTATCTGTCAACTGCCTGACAGGCTGTTCAATATGGCTACTCTTCAGCGTTTTGACAGGCTGTTCAATATAGCGGCGCCTATCTTCAGCGGGTGATAGAGGATACAGAATGAGACAGCGATAGTCAAATACGAATCAGGTGATCCAATCACTTTGGAATTTTGACGTTTATGCAGAAGAGATCACACTTTGTCATCATTCACAATGCACACTTGTACTTGTACACTATGGATATCACACCATTGTAAATTTATCAGGTAGCGCAACTAACAGCTGATCGGTGAAAATTCGCACATTCATACGCACAGTTATCGACTCACTTTCAAAAAAAACTTTAGATTATTTAATTCAAATTTTAAAGTGAGATAATCCATATAAATTTATGTATCCAGAATATATATGGCGCTTTTGTTGTTATTAAAACAATAGTTTTATTTATATTAAAGCTTTTATCATTTTTTTTTAACTTTGAAAAAACTCCGAACACCATTCCTTCATTATATGACATTCGACTGCCTAGTCCACTGCCTTCCACTCTATTCGCAACATAACCTTTACTTAAGCTGCCAAACTATATAGTAAACAATGTATCACACTTAGTTTCACTCACTATGCACTGATTTCCCATTGCTTTTAAAATCAAAACTAGCAATTTAAAGCAGAAAATTTGAGGCGATTTTAAAGGAATATAGTAATTTAATATTTCGCCACTTACAAGGTTAATTGAATTTAAGTTAACATTGGTCCATTTTTGCTACAATTACAATTTTGTTCAGTTAAGGCAATGGACAAAAACGAAGTATCGACAACGCCGCAACCGGCGCAAGATCAAGTGCCCGCATCAGATTCAGCCACTAGTACAACAAACCATAATCAACAAACAAATGTGCAACTTCAATGTAAGAAGCCCCGTCCAGATTTAAGTTCACTACCTACTCGCCAATATTTGGATCAAACAGTGGCACCCAATATTGTTACATGGATTACAAACATTAGCACGCGAAAGACCACCAGATCCTATAAGTTTTTTAGCGGCGTATTTGCTTAAAAACAAAATCGATGTGAGGAATCAATTCCAGAAAGTATTTAAAATATATTTTATGCACATACTTGTAGAGACGCTAATACAAATACCGAAATTTGTGTATCTAAACAATTTCTCCTAATTGCGTCTCACAATTGAACTCTACTATTATAACAGAAAAAATTGATGATCTTAAATATTATATTTATTTTGAGAAAGCTTACAACAGTCTTAGCAATATATATACATATATGACCTTCGCTAAAGGGTACTACATTAGTCGTCTACTTCTGTTTCGCTCACACCAACATTCCGGCCAAAAGGCAGCCATAATTAATAGCGTTTGACGAAGTAATTTCACTTGGTGGTGCTATTGGACCTTCGTCACCTTGATAAATGTAGGGTAAACGCAAAATCAATAAGCACTTTGTGTTAATTTCGGTGGATTAGACAAACCCATGGTAAAAATATATTCCCGTTCTCCTGTACGCACCTGAAATTAAAGAAAATGTCATAACATGCATATTAATCAAAATCCGCATATTTACCTTAGGATCGAGTATTACATTTACGGGTGCCTTTGGCGTTACTACGTGCACACGCATTAACTGTGCTACATCTGCTTTCTCGCGAACGGGCAAGGACATGGAAAATAAAGAGGCATATTATTATATACCACTTTACTGCCGCTGTCTCGCATTATACCTTAAATGTAGTGTATCATAATATTATTTCATAATAACTCATTAATATAAGTATGCTACTCCTTTCAGCTTACCCGAACCGCCCCGTAAAACTTTATCTGCTGAGCTCATCATAAATCTATGACCACGCGGGCACTCATACTCGCAGCCAATAAAAATCTTTAATATAAATACTTCGCCCATTTTTCTCAGCCGTGTTTTCTCATAAGCCCACGATGCAGAATGTTCTAAGCGCACATGAACATCCCATGGTAGTAAAAAGTTTGCCCCCGAAAGAAAGCCACTTTGAAAGTGCTCCAATAGCCCAGTGTTATGGCTATAAACCGAACTAGGGCCAACACAAACGAGCGACCAACTAGGGAAACGTGGCAGCAAACCCAATGGTGATTCGTATGAACCATACCTGGTAAATATTCGGTAGTGGAAGGTTGCCTATAAATACTACGTTCCCTTTCCTCTGCTATTTGTGCATCCTTATCTTTGACCCGTATAACTAATTCGTTCAACGATTCGTCGGAGCTTTGCATATCACCGTCATCAACAGCGATTTTTTCCCCAGATCATCAGATGAGACTAAACTGAGATTTGTATGTGTGCCTTGCGATGCGGTAAGGGGATGAGAACATTCATCAGAAACTATAGAATTTGGCGAGTGTAAATCATGTCGTTCGACAAGCTCAATAGAGTCATCTTGTAAGGATAATTTGGGGAATGCGATTTCAAACTCTGCAGCTCTGTGTTGAGTTATGTATAAAAAATTAATTGTTTAGATCAATTATAGTAATCATAATGCACAATTATTCTAACCTATAATCATTGATGGAAGGTTCAAAAATAGGAAAATGTACTTTCTTTACTTTTGCACATAAATTACAATTGTTAGCCATATATTCGTAAAATTCATAATTGGCATGTCTCATTGTGTAGGGATCCTCACGCCGTCCCTGTGTACGCCCGCAATTACATGTGGATATAAATATATGTGCGCTGCTATGTTCTGACGGGTCCTTAACAATGTGTTTAGGCAATATACAAGGATTTCCACGGAGACTTGGCACCTCACACTGTTGTTTTCCATTGCTCCAGCAACGTTCACACATTTCACGCAGCTTTGTTTCGTTTATAATTTTTTGTGTGCCACGTGCATATTTCATATACAAAGTAACAGCTTCTTCGACCTAACAGGCAACAATTACAACAAACAAACAACAAACATTAATAGAACGTGAATGGGATTTTATCACATTTTCTAATTTGGCTTACCAACTTCTTATGTACAGTACTGCTGTAATGCGTCAGCGTTGGGTTGTTATACATAGCAAGGCTTTTTGTAAGCCAATATCACAGCAAGCATTGAAGAATCTGAAAGAGAAGAAATATCTTTTTTGCAGAGCTCGATATACAAAAAAACCCTTGGCCGAGGCTACTTCATCTAAACCATCTCAAACCCCTTAAAAGTTGAGAGAATGCCCAACTGAAACTTACAAAATATACGCCGCGATAAGCTCCGAAGAGATTTTAGGCCGAGGTTCTCTTCCGATTTGCGCCGTGATCTTTTATGATTTTTCTTACGAACTGGCGGGACTCGGACCCTACTTGTTTTGTATGCCAACTCCGAACAGCAAGGCAAGCTGAGTTTTCGCTGCGAGCTTTTCATAGCAGAAATACACTTGAAGTGCTTGCCAAACACAGCCGAGGGGCGACCCCGCCTCGAAAAACTTTCTTCTAATTGAAAAAATTTGTTTCTAAAATCTTGATGTTCCTTTGTCCTTTTGTTGATCACGAAGCTACACCCCTTATTTACATTACACTACTAGCTTATCTAATGCCACCTACCTCTGTTCCTATTCGGTTGTTGTTCTTGTTGTTGTAGCAGTGCTTCGCCCCATCCATTAGGTCTGACCAATCACAAAATTATCATCAATGGGCCTCTAACGGGAGTCCGAGGAAACTTGCTGTTTCAACAGGGGTGGTCCATAATGAGAGAGGTGTTAGAGGCGTTGGTTCCACATTACAATTAAAGAGATGGTTGGTGTCATGTGGGGACACATTGCAAGCATGGCATACATTTTGTCATGTCGGGGTTGATTCTGGATAGGTAAGAGTTTAACCTTTTACAGTATCCAGATCGAAGTTGGGCTAGAGTGACTCGCGTTTCCCTAGGGAGTGTGCGTTCCTCTTCCGCAAGTTTAGGGTATTGCTCTTTGAGTACTGGATTCACCGGGCAATTCCTGACATAGAGGTCCGACGCCTCCCATTCGGTCGTAACATATTTCAGGACATACAATTACAACGACGTGCCATATGAAAAGTAACTCCCTAATATAATAATTTGGAAATTCAAATTGGCGAAGAAGATTCATACTGATGTGAGCAAATCTTTCGGCAGAAGTGGATAGAAACCGTAGGAAGCCATTTCTGACGCAAAAAGATATACCTTCGCCAATGTCTTCACAAAGCTGGGTTAGCAGGAAGCACCTCTGAAAATCAAGTAATCAAAAATGCGAATGAATTCCTGCCCCATAAATAAAGCGAAAGCATATTTTGCGAGTAAATAGATTAGAGAGACTTTGGGTGTCCTTATCGCTACAACACACAGCAACACTTTGGGTTTGCTCTACTTTTTAATATTCGCAAAAAATCTCTGTTTGGATATACCATTCACCACAATGAAATTTTTTATTCAAGTTTATAATATCTGGGGCTGAGTTCAGTGTGAGTTTTAAAATGTACACTTTCTTATGAATTGTATGAAAGAATAATGTACATTTTAAAATTCACACTTACTGAATCAACCTCCAGCTTGGAGGATAAAATTCCATTAAGGTATTTTTTGTTTGTGAAATGAATTTGTATCGCCTTAGCAACTACAACTTGGCGGCCACCGTGGTGTGATGGTAGCGTGCTCCGCCTACCACACCTTATGCCCTGGGTTCACACCCCGGGCAAAGCAACATCAAAACTTTAGAAATAAGGTTTTTAAATTAGAAGAAAGTTTTCTAAGCAGGGTCGCCCCTCGGCAGTGTTTGGCAAATTTCTGCCATGAAAAGCTCTCAGTGAAAATTCATCTGCCTTGCAGATTGCCGTTCGGAGTAGGCATAAAACAAGTAGGTCCCGTCCGGCCGATTTGTAGGAAAATCAAGAGGAGCACGACGCAAATTGGAAGAGAAGCTCGGCCTTAGATCTCTTCGGACGTTATCGCGCCTTACATTTATTTTCGGCCATAACCGTTTAGACGGTTAAGCGCCAATTAAGTAAGCAACTACAAAACGTTTCGAGTTAGTTACTTATTGGCTATACACGTTAAATCTATCAGAAAATTGCTGGCAGGGGGTATGTTCAAAATTTTTTCATAGGATTTGTGTAAAACATTTTGAAAGTGCTACTTTCGTAGGACACGTCGACATGAATATGATGATATATTGCAAGTTTTATTGTAAACCGATGTAACGAGAAATTAAATTTTTGAAATGCTAATTTCTGAATTTAAGATTTGAGTTGTTTCATGGTCTACAATATCAAATTTGATTCAAGCATAGCACATACGGCGAATAAAAGACTTTGGAATTGCCTATAGGATTTAGTGTAATAACATGTTGATGTATTTCGTCGAATCTTTTGTAATACTCAAAGATATAAAGTTAAAGGAAATATATGCCTTTATAAATTTTTGTAATTGATATACCCCCGTATGAATTTCCTATGAATGTTTCAAGTTGCTGAATACTTTTTATATTAAAATAAATTAACTATGAATCAAAAATAAGGCAAATTTGTCAAACAATATCAATAGGGATATTCTGTCTATCTGGGATCCATTGAAAGCATAGAAAGTTTTCCATTTTACTGCCAAAAGTTTTCTACACGCAACAACAAAATACATTTGTGGAAAGTTTTCATGGTTTCTACATTTCAAGCAACAATTCCATGTTTTTTAATAGTAAATTTATAATTTTGACAAATAAGTTGAAAACTGAGTTATTTGGGCAGGACAGCTTCTAAAAATGTTTCATTGCAGAAAATTTGCGTTTAATATTTCATCTTCCCCGCTAATTACATTTTTAAATCGAAAGGAAGGTGCTTGTGTAAATGGTGCGTTGTCTGTGCGTTAAGTTTAGTTTGAAAAACGTGGAAAATAATCTACACTTTCTACGGATACTAAAGTGAGAGAATTACCCTAATGTATTTTTTAGCAATATGATAACCTTATATTTGAAGTTTGCCTTCAAATTGGAGTAATTTCTCAATGTCCTTGAAATATGTATGCTTGAAAATTGAACTATCTACAATGACAACATTTTAATTGTGTTTTTAACAATAAATTTTGCTTACATCTGTTAACAATAAAACATGCGATATAATTCATAAATTGTCGCCTGAGACCCACTTGCAGAACATATAAGCTCAGAGTTAATTTAAAATTTTTTCGATATTGTATGGGTTCAACAACTCATGGTAATCTATTTGTTTATTGGGACCCTACAAGTGAATCTTTAACAAGCATGCTGCCAGTGGCTTAGTTATAATTTTACTTACTCATCATCGATATCCATAATTTTGTTAAAATTATCCAAGTATGCTTTCTAAAACAAAACCAGTGAAACTTGAAACTTTTATAAGTAGACTTCGTATCCTTACATAATCTATATCGCTCGCTTCAAACCTGGGATTATCTGGATTTTCAATGAATATTCTATGTAGCATTTTAAATGTGTCATACCAAGCTTTTGGGGGCAATATCTATAAAAAATAAAATAAATATAAAATGGAAAAGTAATGCATCATTATTTCTTAAATACCACAAAATGATTTTTGCCCTTGAATTTAGTTGAACTATCATCAAAACCCGTTTGCAATGCCTCATTGGCATGATCCATTAACAAATCCATAAATTCACGTTTTTTTAATGCAATTTCTTCAGCAGAGAGTTGTGTGTGTTCGGGTTTACATTGTATCAATGGTTTACCAAAGCCCTAAAAATTAAAATATAAATACAAGGTCAATGTCCATTTCCGTTACCTTAAAAGGAGCCAACTCTTCAAGGTCATCATCTTCGTCTTTAAAACTAGTCTTTTGCAAAAAACTTTGCAGTAACGATATTGACTTAAGTAATGGGTCTTCACGTAAGCGCGGATTGGTGTTGTAATATACAAAACGTTTATTACTTGGTATAGAGAAAAGTGACATGGCGCTGTTAATAAAAATTAATAATCTTTGAAGACATTTGAATAATAACGGAGCTCACCTGTTGTTCGTTATAATAAACTCATTGCGTAGCATTTTATAAATGCTATCCTCAACTTCGAACTCCAATTTGGAAATGCATTCATTTGTTTTCTCTAAAAGGAATGCATCAAATGTTCACATCAATTACTTTGATTTAGTTTAACGAACTTACCATAACCGTCTGGATAATTCTCGAAAAGAAATAGTACACGCGGTGAACACAAGCGCGCAGATTTGCCCAAAAAATTGCCTGTGCTGGAATTTTTGATCAGTTTCGGAAGAAACTTTAATATATACTTATCCCTGTGCATGTATATAAAAGTATATTCAAAAGTTTTGACTGAGTAAATCATAGCACAAACCTTATTATCTTTAAAGCTCTAAAAATCATAAGTAGCGACGCATCAAAAGTGACACTAAGCTCCACGAAGACAATTATATGACAAACTTGGGTAGCAAAGAGGAGCATACGTGCAAAACGATTGCGTATACGTTGATTGAATAACAGAAAATGTCCATATCTACCGTCAGCTAGTTCCTCTTCAAGCATTTTCTGCATGCAAGCAGCATCAAATGTAGTCTCGAAGTGCAATAACAACACCGATTCTTTATGATTATAATAGAATTGGATTGTGCCCTGTGAAGTTGTAATATAACTTAGTGAGTTCGAAAGTCTCTGAAGACAGTGGTAAAATATTGGGAATAATTGGTCTAGGAGAGGGGTCGACTGCTACTACGCGTCCAAAATGTCGAGATAGGTGTCAAACAACGCGTCTTGACATCAGTATTAATAATCCGAAGGCGGAAAAGAAAAGTTTTATCTCTGTCTGGAGATATTCGGATTGTCGAAGTCAATACGCGTCTTTTGATCTCTTTCGATATTTCGGACGCGTATTAGTCGACCCCTGTTCTAGGCTTTTACCACAGTATGTACCTCTCGGGCTTCATGCTCTAACAGGCTGGGATGACTGTCTAGCACACCAATTGCGGCCATTTTATTGCTGTCTGAAAAAGCAGATTTCCCTATAACGCCCACCACGACAAGTTTTTCTTCGCTTCGGAATAGAAGCTCTCTGAAAAACACTCCATATTCGTGGATGAACTTATAATGGTATTCCAATTTACTTACGCCGCCTCTGCCGGCATATCCGGGAATGTCCAACTTTGATATTCAGGCATTATCACCTTAACCAACCTTTTTATTTATACATTAATTTGTACAATCTGAATAAAAATTTCAATTCTTGTTTACATGTATCCGATATGACTCTATAGTTTCGGACAAAAACAGCTGCTCAAGAAACCTGTCCATTGTGAATTCTTATACCACGTCTCCAGTTAGATGTTGTTGTTGTGGTATTATCGATTAAGACACACCCCAAAGGCTTTGGTGAGTGTTATCGATGTTGATGGTCCTTTGCCGCATATCACAATTTACTAACCTAGATTGCGCATTCACGAGTTAACAACTGCTTCGTTCTGCGCATTTACGTCATAGTTGACTCTAGAGCGAATAAAAAAAGAGCGAGAAAAAAAGAGCTAAAGGAAAATAGTCTACTCATACGTCATAAAAAACAGCTGATCTAATGTTTACATGCGCAATGCGCAATCTTTATGTGTGATTTGTGGCCGGATGTAGATCCAGTACGTTCCGGTATCAAAGCACCATTAAGATACTAGCCCGACTATCTCGGGAACGAATCCGACCATCTCTACTTAGATGTTTTAAATGTTAAGATTTATTATATATCATATTTGAACCTACACTGTCCCCGTTTTAGTTTTATATGATTATTTATTTTCACATATTTTGAGATTTGATTGCATGGAGGAGGACCTTCTTATCCTTGAAAGTCCCAGTTCCAGGTTATTGTAAAATGCATAAAATGATTAATTTCTGGATTAACTTTCCAAAGTATGTAAGAATTTTGGCTCCACTAGTACACAATGGTAATACCAACTGGCCAGAACCATGTGTAGCAGCTTGCTATTTGTTTTTAATTATCCGTGCTTTGTAAATTGGTATTTAAAATGGCACTACGCCAGGTTATTTTCAATTTGGTTCGGTTTTTTTCATGGCACAACGCCAGGTTATATTCAATTTGTCTTAAGTTGTTAATTATCCATTAAATTATTGTAATTATTTTTGTACATGACTGTACATTAAGATATGAGGATATTTTCTATCCCGTTATATGTCCTCGGAGCAGTTATATGTATGTTTGTTATTTATTAAATTTGTGTTTATGTCTAATTTAATTTAATAAAGGTCTTTAATTTGTTAATATTTTTTCAAATCTTCAAAAACACAAAAGTTTCAATTTTTGTTTATTTTCAATTTAAGTTGGTATTTTTGTCCACTTTCTTTTGTTTAAATTTTCCAATCTCCAATATCACTTTATGGTTGTATGATTCAGTATTAAATATATATATATTTATGTAGAAGTACCGTTTTTTGTTCCGTTGATCCACGGTGGCGTTATGTATAATCCGGTAATTTGTATTTGTGTATTGAGTTAACTGTATATGTTCCGTTTGTCCTCGAAGACATTATGTATTATGTATTCTATTCCCACAAAGGTATGTATGTATATACATAAAACGATAGCTTTATGTATGTTTAATCTTACACATTTTGTAAATTTATTCTTTCTTTTAAATATTATAGTCATGTTAGAAATTCATTTTTTCGGATATTGGCCCGATAGTATGTTTTTTGTAACTGAAGGTTTTATACATGTATTATAACACTTTCCGTGAGTGGTTTATTTAATATTTGTTGAAAATGTAGTTTTTTTTTATTTAATATATTTGACGCGAAACACGTTTTACTTGCGCGTAACGCTGTGAAATTCCTTGCGGTCTGGATTTGTGCTCAACCACATGTTATAAAGCCCAATTTTTCATATGGTTGAGCTGCAAGGAATTTCAGCGAACCGTTCACGACGAGATTGAAAACGCGAAAAAAAGATTTTCACATATTGAAAAAATTATAAACTGGGACCACGTTCACATCTCAATTTTTGTGAAGTTTTTCAGCCACAAAAAGAATTTACACCCCTATTATGAACTTATACGATACACGATAAACGCTTGCAATCTGTTATACCGTATTATGAAATAAATTCTAGCGTGTGAAAGCCGATCGTTAGTGTTTATCGTTTATCGTGGTATTGCCATACGCTAACTATCGCATAAGCTTTTCAATTTTCTACGCTAGCTATCGGCGATAAATTTTTGCACGATAAAGCGAGAGTCATTGGCGCTGTATGTCGTATCGCTGTAGTCGTATCCCTAACGTAATCAGCTGTTTATCGTTACGACGAAAACCAAAAACCAATTGGTTGACCTTAGCGGCACCAATAATCGATTGCATTGATTCTCATAAGATTGGTCGAATCAGCTGTTAAAAGGTTACCGATACGGATACCGATAAAGCACCAATGTCTCCAGCTTTAAGCAATCGATTATTGGTGCCGCTAAGGTCGTAACCGTATCGTAGCCAACCAATTGGGTTTTGGTTTACCGTCGTAACGATAAACAGCTGATTACGTTAGGGATACGGATACAGCGATACGACATACGGCACCAATGACTCCGGCTTAAGGGATAATGGGAGCTATTTAATTAAAAGTAAATAGGGGGACTCATGTAACCTTATAAATGCCATATAAAGTGTGTAAACGTATAAATTTATCCAGTGCGTAAACGAGCTGTCAAATTTTGTATGAAAAATCATTTACACAATTTGTATAAATTTACGCGCACATTTCATTGTGTAAACGCGCTAAACTCACAGGAATGCAACCTTGCAGACATTACAGCAGGCATTTTCATCAGAAATCTCCAACATCAGCAAGTAAAGGCGTTTTAGTTTTGATTTTTCAGTTAATCTTGGCATTTTTTATTTTGTATAACAATCAAAAAAATTTTGTTTGGCAATAATACAGGTGAATAAACAATCAAGTTTATCAAGAGTATT
>JARSSU010011048.1:0-39751 GCA_029619165.1 Eurosta solidaginis
AACAGGAGTCAGCACAGTGCCCACGGTGCAGTGCAAGTTGCACTGCAGAGGGAGGGTAGACTCCACCTGACAGGACAGACCTCCATCTTTTTCCCCTCTTAACTCTGCCCTCACGTGTATTTCTATCTTTTTCAGCTTTTCTCTCCTTTCTATAAACATGCAGGTATGAACCCTCTTTTGTTCATGTGGCTGCGGGTGAGGTCGGTGGTGCAATACCCCGCCCAAGACGACGAGCTAGCCTGGGCCCGCAAGCATACCTGCTTGCCGCCGCTCCTCACCACCCAAACAGTCAGCCACGTAACACGATATGGGTATCAAATTAAAGGTGTTAATGAGTATTTTAAAAGGGAGTGGGCCTTAGTTCTATAGGTGGACGCCTTTTCGGGATATCGCTATAAAGGTGGACCAGGGTTGACTCTATAATGCGTTTGTACGATATGGGTATCAAATGAAAGGTGTTAATGAACATTTTAAAAGGGAGTGATCATTATTTCCATAGGTGGACGGCGTTTCGAGATATCGCTATAAAGGTGGACCAGGGTTGACTCTAGAATGCGTTTGTACGATATGGGTATCAAATGAAAGGTGTTAATGAACATTTTAAACGGGAGTGATCATTATTTCCATAGGTGCACGCCGTTTCGAGATATCGCCATAAAGGTGAACCAGGTGTGACCCTAGAATTTGCTTGTACGATATGGGTATCAAATGAAAGGGGTTAATGAACATTTAAAAGGGAGTGGGCCTTAGTTCTATATGTGGACGCCTTTTCGAGATATCGCCATAGAGGTGGACCATGCGTTACATGCGTAAAGGTTGTTAGCTAATATAAATTCAAAAAGAGACTCACCCCGTTCGTTTATCTCGCTGCTCCCCCAAACCGCGTGCCTCTAGAAGCGTTTGTACAATATGGGTATCAAACGAAAGGTGTTAATGAGTGTTTTAAAAGGGCGTGGGACTTAGTTCTATAGGTGGACGCCTTTTCGAGATATCGCCATAAAGGTGGACCAGGGGTGACTCTAGAATGCGTTTGTACAATATGGATATCAAACGAAAGGTGTTAATGAGTATTTTAAAAGGGCATGGGATTTAGTTCTATAGGTGGACGCCTTTTCGAGATATCGCCATAAAGGTGGACCAGTGGTGACTCTAGAATGTGTTTGTACAATATGGGATATCAAACGAAAGGTGTTAATGAGTATCTTAAAATGGCGTGGAGCTTAGTTCTATAGGTGGACGCCTTTTCGAGATATCGCCATAAGGGTGGACCAGGGGTGACTCTAGAATGTGTTTGTACGATATGGGTATCAAATTAAAGGTATTAATGAAGGTTTTAAAAGGGAGTGGTGGTAGTTGTACAGGTCGTCTTTTCGAGATATCGCCATAAAGGTGGACCAGGGGTGACTCTAGAAGCGTTTGTACAATATGGGTATCAAACGAAAGGTGTTAATGAGTATTTTAAAGGGGCGTGGGGCTTAGTTCTATAGGTGGACGCCTTTTCGAGATATCGCCATAAAGGTGGACCAGGGGTGACTCTAAAAGCGTTTGTACAATATGGGTATCAAACGAAAGGTGTTAATGAGTATTTTAAAAGGGCGTGGGGCTTAGTTCTATAGGTGGACGCCTTTTCGAGATATCGCCATAAAGGTGGACCAGGGGTGACTCTAGAAGCGTTTGTACAATATGGGTATCAAACGAAAGGTGTTAATGAGTATTTTAAAAGGGCGTGGGGCTTAGTTCTATAGGTGGACGCCTTTTCGAGATATCGCCATAAAGGTGGACCAGGGGTGACTCTAGAATGTGTTTGTACGATATGGGTATCAAATTAAAGGTATTAATGAGGGTTTTAAAAGGGAGTGGTGGTAGTTGTATAGGTGGTCGCCTTTTCGAGATATCGCCATAAAGGTGGACCAGGGGTGACTCCAGAATGTGTTTGTACGATATGGGTATCAAATTAAAGGTATTAATGAGGGTTTTAAAAGGGAGTGGTGGTAGTTGTATAGGTGGTCGCCTTTTCGAGATATCGGCATAAAGGTGGACCAGGGGTGACTCTAGAATGCGTTTGTACAATATGGGAAACAAACGAAAGGTGTTAATGAGTATTGAGTATGAGTTTGTACAATATGGGTATCAAACGAAAGGTGTTAATGAGTATTTTAAAAGGGCGTGGGGCTTAGTTCTATAGGTGGATGCGTTTTCGGGATATCGCTATAAAGGTGGACCAGGGTTGACTCTAGAATGCGTTTGTACGATATGGATATCAAATGAAAGGTGTTAATGAGTATTTTAATTGGGAGTGGGCCTTAGTTCTATGGGTGGACGCCTTTTCGGGATATCGTTATAAAGGTGGACCAGGGTTGACTCTAGAATGCGATTGTACGATATGGGTATCAAATGAAAGGTGTTAATGAACATTTTAAAAGGGAGTGATCATTATTTCCATAGGTGAACGCCGTTTCGAGATATCGCCATAAAGGTGGACCAGGGGTGACCCTAGAATTTGTTTGTACGATATGGGTATCAAATGAAAGGGGTTAATGAACATTTTAAAAGGGAGTGGGCCTTAGTTCTATAGGTGGACGCCTTTTCGAGATATCGCCATAAAGGTGGACCAGGGGTGACCCTAGAATTTGTTTGTACGATATGGGTATCAAATGAAAGGTGTTAATGAGTATTTTAAAAGGGAGTGGGCCGTCTTTTCGGGATATCGCTATAAAGGTGGACCAGGGTTGACTCTAGAATGCGTTTGTACGATATGGGTATCAAATGAAAGGTGTTAATGAACATTTTAAAAGGGAGTGATCATTATTTCCATAGGTGAACGCCGTTTCGAGATATCGCCATAAATGTGGACCAGGGGTGACCCTAGAATTTGTTTGTACGATATGGGTATCAAATGAAAGGAGTTAATGAACATTTTAAAAGGGAGTGGGCCTTAGTTCTATATGTGGACGCCTTTTCGAGATATCGCCATAAGGGTGGACCAGGGGTGACTCTAGAATGCGTTTGTACAATATGGGTATCAAACGAAAGGTGTTAATGAGTATTTCAAAAGGCGTGGGGTTTAGTTCTACAGGTGGACGCCTTTTTGAGATATCGCCATAAACGTGGACCAGGGGTGACTCTAGAATGTGTTTGTACGATATGGGTATCAAACGAAAGGTGTTAATAAGTGTTTTAAAAGGGAGTGGGCCTTAGTTCTATGGGTGGACGCCTTTTCGGGATATCGCCATAAACGTTGGCCAGGAGTGACTCTAGAATGCGTTTGTACAATATGGGTATCCAATGAAAGGTGCTAATGAGTATTTTAAAAGGGCGTGGGCCTTAGTTCTATAGGTGGACGCCTTTTCAGGATATCGCCATAAAGGTGGACCAGGGGTGACTAGAATTTTTGTGTACGATATGGGTATCAAATGAAAGGTGTTAATGAGTATTTTAAAAGGGAGTGGGCCTTAGTTCTATAGGTGGACGCCGTTTCGAAATATCGCCATAAAGGTGGACCGGGGGTGACTCTAGAATGTGTTTGTACGATATGGGTATCAAACGAAAGGTGTTAATAAGTATTTTAAAAGGGAGGGGGCCTTAGTTCTATAGGTGGACGCCTTTTCGAGGTATCGCAATAAAGGTGGACCAGGGGTGACTCTAGACTTTGTTTGTACGATATGGGTATCAAATGAAAGGTGTTAATGAGTATTTTAAAAGGGAGTGGGCCTTAGTTCTATAGGTGGACGCCTTTTTGAGATATCGCCATAAACGTGGACCAGGGGTGACTCTAGAATGTGTTTGTACGATATGGGTATCAATTAAAGGTATTAATGAGGGTTTTAAAAAGGAGTGGTGTAGTTGTATAGGTGGTCGCCTTTTCGAAATATCGGCATAAAGGTGGACCAGGGGTAACTAGAATCGTTTGTGCAATATGGGTATCAAATTAAAGGTATTAATGAGGGTTTTAAAAGGGAGTGGTGGTAGTTGTATAGGTGGTCGCTTTTTCGAGATATCGCCATAAAGGTGGACCAGGCGTGACTCTAGAATGTGTTTGTACGATATGGGTATCAAATGAAAGGTGTTAATGAGTATTTTAAAAGGGCGTGGGGCTTAGTTCTATAGGTGGACGCCTTTTGAGATATCGCCATAAAGGTGGGCCAGGGGTGACACTAGAATGCGTTTGTACGATATGGGTATCAAATTAAAGGTATTAATGAGGGTTTTAAAAGGGAGTGGTGGTAGTTGTATAGGTGGTCGCTTTTTCGAGATATCGCCATAAAGGTGAACCAAGGGTGACTCTAGAATGTGTTTGTACGATATGGGTATCAAATTAAAGGTATTAATGAAGGTTTTAAAAGGGAGTGGTGGTAGTTGTATAGGTGGTCGCCTTTTTGAGATATCGGCATAAAGGTTGACCAGGGGTGACTCTAGAATGCGTTTGTACAACATGGGAAACAAACGAAAGGTGTTAATGAGTATTGAGTATGAGTTTGTACAATATGGGTATCAAACGAAAGGTGTTAATGAGTATTTTAAAAGGGCGTGGGGCTTAGTTCTATAGGTTGACGCCTTTTCGAGATATCGCCATAAAGGTGGACCAGGGGTGACCCTAGAATATGTTTGTACGATATGGGTATCAAATTAAAGGTATTAATGAGGGTTTTAAAATGGAGTGGTGGTAGTTGTATAGGTGGTCGCCTTTTCGAGATATCGGCATAAAGGTGGACCAGGGTGACTCTAGAATGCGTTTGTCTAATACGGGTATCAAACGAAAGGTGTTAATGAGTATTTTAAAACGGAGTGGGCCTTAGTTCTATAGGTGGACGCCTTTTCGAGATATCGCCATAAAGGTGGACCAGGGGTGACTCTAGAATGTGTTTGTACGATATCGGTATCAAATTAAAGGTATTAATGAGGGTTTTAAAAGGGAGTGGTAATAGTTGTATAGGTGGTCGCCTTTTCGAGATATCGGCATAAAGGTGGACCAGGGTGACTCCAGAATGCGTATGTACAATATGGGTATCAAATTAAAGGTATTAATGAGGCTTTTAAAAGGGAGTCGTCGTAGTTGTATATGTGAAGGCGTTTTCCAGATATCGACCAAAATGTGGACCAGGGTGACCCAGGACATCATCTGTTGGATACCGCTAATTTATTTATATATATAATACCACGAACAGTATTCATTTCATTCCACTTAATATGGTAGGTGTCACACCCATTTTACAAAGTTTTTTCTAAAGTTATATTTTGCGTCAATAAACTAATCCAAATACCATGTTTCATCCCTTTTTTCGTATTTGTTATAGAATTATGGCATTTTTTTTCGTTTATCGTAATTTTCGATTTCGTCCGATTTCGTCCATTTTTTATACCAATACAAAGTGAGTTCAGATAAGTACGTGAACTGAGTTTAGTAAAGATATATCCATTTTTGCTCAAGTTATCGTGTTAACGGCCGAGCGGAAGGACAGTCGGTCGACTGTGTATAAAAACTGGGCGTGGCTTCAACCGATTTCGCCCTTTTTCACAGAAATAAGTTATCGCCCCAGAATCTAAGCCCCTACCAAATTTCACAAGGATTGGTAAATTTTTGTTCGACTTATGGCATTAAAAGTATCCTAGACAAATTAAATGAAAAAGGGCGGAGCCACGCCCATTTTGAAATTTTCTCTTATTTTTGCATTTTGTTGCACCATATCATTACTGGAGTTGAATGTTGACATAATTTACTTATATACTGTAAAGATATTAAATTTTTTGTTAAAATTTGACTTTAGAAAAAATTTTTTTTAAAAGTGGTCGTGGTCGTTCTCCGATTTTGCAAAGTTTTATTAGTCATACATATAGTAATAGGAGTAACGTTACTGCCAAATTTCATCATGATATCTTCAACAACTGCCAAATTACAGCTTGCAAAATTTTAAATTACCTTCTTTTAAAAGTGGGCGGTGCCACGCCCATTGTCCAAAATTTTACTAATTTTTTATTCTGCGTCATAAGTTCAACTCACCTACCAAGTTTCATCGCTTGAATTATCGCACTTTTTCTGTTTTTCGAAATTTTCGATATCGAAAAAGTGGGCGTGGTTATAGTCCGATATTGTTCATTTTAAATAGCGATCTGAGATGAGTGCTCAGGAACCTACATACCAAATTTCATCAAGATACCTCAAAATTTACTCAAGTTATCGTGTTAACGGACGGACGGACGGACGGACGGACATGGCTCAATCAAATTTTTTTTCGATCCTGATTATTTTGATATATGGAAGTCTATATCTATATGTACAACCAACCGTTATCCAATCAAACTTAATATACTCTGTGAGCTCTGCTCAACTGAGTATAAAAAGTATATCAAAATTAGGAGCTATTTAGGTGCTTTTTAGGGCCACAAAAGATAATTTAGGTTTTCATTTCGTTTTCGAGATATTCGCAAAAAATTGTGGGTCTGCTAGGTTAACGTCAAGCTAGCAGACCCACTATTTAAATTTCATTTTTTTTTAAAAAGTATATCAAAATTAGGAGCTATTTAGGTGCTTTTTAGGGCCACAAAAGATAATTTAGGTTTTCATTTCGTTTTCGAGATATTCACAAAAAAGTGTGGGTCTGCTAGCTTAACGTCAAGCTAGCATACCCACAATTTAAATTTCATTTTTTTTAAATAAAAGGTATATCAAAATTAGGAGCTATTTAGGTGCTTTTTAGGGCCAAAAAGATAATTTAGGTTTTCATTTCGTTTTCGAGATATTCGCAAAAAGGTGTGGGTCTGCTAGGTTAACGTCAAGCTAGCAGACCCACAATTTAAATTTCATTTTTTTTTAATAAAAAGTATATCAAAATTAGGAGCTATTTAGGTGCTTTTTAGGGCCACAAAAGATAATTTAGGTTTTCATTTCGTTTTCGAGATATTCACAAAAAAGTGTGGGTCTGCTAGCTTAACGTGAAGCTAGCATACCATACCCACAATTTAAATTTCATTTTTTTTAAATAAAAAGAATATCAAAATTAGGAGCTATTTAGGTGCTTTTTAGGGCCACAAAAGATAATTTAGGTTTTCATTTCGTTTTCGAGATATTCGCAAAAATTGTGGGTCTGCTAGGTTAACGTCAAGCTAGCAGACCCACAATTTAAATTTAATTTTTTTTAAATAAAAAGTATATCAAAATTAGGAGCTATTTAGGTGCTTTTTAGGGCCACAAAAGATAATTTAGGTTTTCATTTCGTTTTCGAGATATTCGCAAAAAAGTGTGGGTCTGCTAGGTTAACGACAAGCTAGCAGACCCACAATTTAAATTTAATTTTTTTTAAATAAAAAGTATATCAAAATTAGGAGCTATTTAGGTGCTTTTTAGGGCCACAAAAGATAATTTAGGTTTTCATTTCGTTTTCGAGATATTCGCAAAAAGGTGTGGGTCTGCTAGGTTAACGTGCACAATTTTAATTTAATTTTTTTTTAAATAAAAAGTATATCAAAATTAGGAGCTATTTAGGTGCTTTTTAGGGCCACAAAAGATAATTTAGGTTTTCATTTCGTTTTCGAGATATTCGCAAAAAATTGTGGGTCTGCTAGGTTAACGTCAAGCTAGCAGACCCACAATTTAAATTTAATTTTTTTTAAATAAAAAGTATATCAAAATTAGGAGCTATTTAGGTGCTTTTTAGGGCCACAAAAGATAATTTAGGTTTTCATTTCGTTTTCGAGATATTCGCAAAAAAGTGTGGGTCTGCTAGATTAACGACAAGCTAGCAGACCCACAATTTAAATTTCATAAATAAAAAATATATCAAAATTAGGAGCTATTTAGGTGCTTTTTAGGGCCACAAAAGATAATTTAGGTTTTCATTTCGTTTTCGAGATATTCGCAAAAAGTTTGAAAAATGAAATTTAAATTGTGGGTCTGCTAG
Source organism: Eurosta solidaginis (assembly GCA_029619165.1). NCBI lineage: Eukaryota > Metazoa > Arthropoda > Insecta > Diptera > Tephritidae > Eurosta > Eurosta solidaginis. The sequence goes on from JARSSU010011048.1 coordinate 7,896, forward strand.
CTTGACGTTAACCTAGCAGACCCACACCTTTTTGCGAATATCTCGAAAACGAAATGAAAACCTAAATTATATTTGTTGGCCCTAAAAAGCACCTAAATAGCTCCTAGTTTTGATATACTTTTTATTTATAAAAAATGAAATTTAAATTGTGGGTCTGCTAGCTTGACGTTAACCTAGCAGACCCACACTTTTTTGCGAATATCTCGAAAACAAAATGAAAACCTAAATTATCTTTTGTGGCCCTAAAAAGCACCTAAATAGCTCCTAATTTTGATATATTTTTTATTTAAAATAAAATTAAATTTAAGTTGTGGGTCTGCTAGCTTGACGTTAACGTAGCAGACCCACACCTTTTTGCGAATATCTCGAAAACGAAATGAAAACCTAAATTATCTTTTGTGGCCCTAAAAAGCACCTAAATAGCTCCTAATTTTGATATACTTTTTATTTAAAAAAACATGAAATTTAAATTGTGGGTCTGCTAGCTTGACGTTAACCTAGCAGACCCACACCTTTTTGCGAATATCTCGAAAACGAAATGAAAACCTAAATTATCTTTTGTGGCCCTAAAAAGCACCTAAATAGCTCCTAATTTTGATATACTTTTTATTTAAAAAAAATGAAATTTAAATTGTGGGTCTGCTAGCTTGACGTTAACCTAGCAGACCCACACTTTTTTGCGAATATCTCGAAAACAAAATGAAAACCTAAATTATCTTTTGTGGCCCTAAAAAGCACCTAAACAGCTCCTAATTTTAATATATTTTTTATTTAAAATAAAATGAAATTTAAGTTGTGGGTCTGCTAGCTTGACGTTAACCTAGCAGACCCACACCTTTTTGCGAATATCTCGAAAACGAAATGAAAACCTAAATTATCTTTTGTGGCCCTAAAAAACACCTAAATAGCTCCTAATTTTGATATACTTTTTATTTAAAAAAAATGAAATTTAAATTGTGGGTCTGCTAGCTTGACGTTAACCTAGCAGACCAACACCTTTTTGCGAATATCTCGAAAACGAAATGAAAACCTAAATTATCTTTTTTGGCCCTAAAAAGCACCTAAATAGCTCCTAATTTTGATATACTTTTTATTTAAAAAAAATGAAATTTAAATTGTGGGTCTGCTAGCTTGACGTTAACCTAGCAGACCCACACTTTTTTGCGAATGTCTCGAAAACCAAATGAGCACCTAAATTATCTTTTGTGGCCCTAAATAGCACCTAAAATGCACTTAATTCTCAAACAACTTAAACTTATTTTGAGCACTTGGGTCTGCCAGCTTTACGCACGTATTCAAGTACATATTTCGAAAGCAAGTGTATTATTTGCCAACCTTCATCTTTTTGAGATCTACATTTGACATATTGCTACTTCTCAGTCGCGGCGATTTTTATTCGTAACTGCAAACTTCATTTGGGTCGCAACTCACAATCACGCTTACCAATTATCAAAGTCAGTGATACAATCGCAACTCTTCATCACAGCAGTTAAATAATCTGCGACATTATAAAGCAATGACATGTGATGTGTACTTTAACTGAAAAGCATTATGCGCATGGCTAAGTATCAGTAGTAGCTCACTGGTGAGTACTGTCGCGAATAATCTTCCTGTGACAGAAGCAGAAATTGAAACCTCCATTGCGATTATTGCTGAGCGTCATTAAGAATGAGACGTAGATGCTGTCGCAGGCTGTCAAACTCAGTGATTTTCGAGCGGTCGCTGCAATATACTTTGTTCGTCAATTGCTTTTACAATCACAGGCTCACGAATATTTGCAAACTACTGGGAACTAGCAGTAGTGAGATAAGAAGCACGGGTATGAAACAAACTCGTATATTTTTATAAGTTAAAAATTTATTGCGCAATTTAAATTGATAAACAAATTTATAGACTCACTTAAGACTATCGCACCTAATATGCCATTGCAATGTGATCATCAGCTTAAAGTTGTAAGTAAGTTATAAAATTTTAATGATGCAAAAAGCAAATAGGCTTTCTTATGGCGCTGCTTGTAGTGATGATAAGATTGTGGGTTGGCATGCGGGCAGCAGACAGACGACGATGTTCATAGGTGGTGGAAGCGTTCGATAACTTTGTAATTAATATGCAACAAATGCGAATATACATATATGTCGAGAGAAGTGGGCGTGTTGTTGTTTGCTTTGAACTAATTTGCAATTGAATTAGAAATGTCTTAACTACAGTAGGGAGTATGAATGAGAACATAACTACAAGGTACATTTTTTCGTACCACAGTATTTTATTCAATTTAATTTAATTCGGAGTTAAATTTGAGGATTAGAAATACGTTTACACGATATCGTGACAAAAAAGAATTGTTAAAAAAAAGTAGTACTGGGCACTAAGGATGTAGGGTTAATCGTTAAATAAAAATAAAGCCAATAATTTTCTGATTAATCAGACAAAAAATTGTTAATTGAATTCTGATTAACTAAAAGAAAAATCGAAAAAATTGCTTAGTAAATAAATAAACAAACATTAATAGCAATCAATTCTGTTGACTAATTAGATTTTGATTACTCAGTTTTCTATTTATCGAAGTCATTAGGTACTATATATAATATTGACGAGTCAGAACTGGATAATTTCTGATTAATTAATGAATTAAGTTTTGTTAATTGACTAATCGCACATCTCTAATCCAAAAAAATTATAAATTATTCTCTGATTAATTGGATCCTTAATAGTCCGAAAAAAATATAAAGAACAATCAAATTTGTGTTTGATTATGAAACTATTAATAAAAATAAAGCGGTTAACGATTAATTATTTAATCGAGTTTTGATTAATTAACATATTCGGTTCTTCATTCCTTATAAAAAAAAATTTATTAACTGTATTCCTGTATTAATAGGATCCTAAATAATTCGAAAAATTACATAGGAAATAAATATGTAAACAAATATTAATTACAATCAAATTTGTTGACTAATTGGTTGTAAATAGTCAGTTTAATGATTAATCGAAATATTTGTATGCATTTATATTCCAGAATTCGATTAGTCGACAAAGCTATGAATTTTGATTAATCGAAATCAATTTATTTCCGATTAATTAGGTAACTAGGATTTGATTAACCATGCACTCATTTCTGCTCTTCACTGTACATCACTTATGTGCTGTACTCTCTTATGTGCATATATTGTACATACTAGGCATTGTATGCATAGTTTTCCATCCAAGTGGGCAGGGCTGAATGTTCGTGTTGCACATAGAGATTTTCAAAACCAATTTGCAATTTATTTGTTGTTGTAGTACTGTAGAAAAATTTTCTGTTCGATTGTGAATATGTACATAAATTAACATAATAATTGAATATTATAGTAATCTGTGTTTTATTCATAGTTGTTTAATAAAATTTATTAAGTCATTTGGAAAAATTGATTTTCATTACTCATGCATTATTAGAAAAATATATTGTTAGGTGTCGCTTGGGAAAATTATGCATATTTTTAGAAACAAGGTACTGTTATGCTGCTAAATTAATATACTATATACTCTGTGAGCTTTGCTCAGTTAGGTATAAAAATGTATCTTTCAGACTCGATGCACATGAGGTTTATCGGCATAGCCGCACACGAGATACATATGTATGTCAATCAGCGACGGTTCATCTACGCCTTAATATAGGGTCTTCCAATCTCGCAACTAAAATCGAAATATTAAAACTTTTCACCTCACTGGTTTAGTTAAAGAAATGTCAAATTTGAAACACTTATTAGCGATTTAATCAGTTCAACGATATCTAACAATGGAAGTCATTATCTTTTCGAATTTTTGAGATCATTTCGGAATTGTTTTCGGAATAATGTCAGACCAATTTCGTGATAATTTGCGAATTACATGATCGTTTCAAAGCCGTTTTGGAACTAAATCGAGCTCTTTCCACAATAAAATGGGAATTATTTCTGGTACTATTTGACAAACATTTCTGGGCTGTTTCGATATTGTTTTTGTGATGATTTCGGGACGGCTTCGATATTGTTTTCGGAACTATGCCGGCATAATTGGGAATCGTTTCATTTATTTTTTCGTGACAATTTAAACATAGTTTTCTGGATCCTTTAGTGATGTAAGAGTGGTAAATAACACCTTCTGCACCACAATTGTCACAATTTTTCCTGAAAGACCGTGGCAAGTTTTTTGACCTCATATGTTGAGTCTTTAAGATCGTAGGCTTATTCGACCGAATACCCACTCTTAAACATCAAACACCTCTGATCTGACGAAAACTATAAAATCATCAAGCTGATGCTTATCTTTCTATCTATGGTTTATATAAACGGAGAAGAAAGAAAAGAAGCCAATCGAAATGTCTTTATGAAGGGTAGCAATTAAGTTCCGGGAATTTTTCTTAGCTTAAAGACTGGTAACACTTTTTCATTGGCCATCATCTGTCTTTCCTTTAATTAAAGTTCAAAGTTTAAGCAGATGGCACACTTTGAGTTTTATGCGTATTTTTGTAAGTTAATTTTTTAGTGCCATATTGAAAATGTGTGATGAACATTACAAACAACGGCAGAAACTGGATGAATCGGGTTCTCACTGGAGATTAGACTTGGGTATTTGAGTATAAACAAAGTGAACAGTGGTTAGAAAAAGGTGGGGAGTGGCAATGTTAACTGTATTTTTTTTTCAAAATCCGCGACATCATTCATCGTGAATACGTTCCCGCTGGCAGACAGTGACTAAAAAAGAGTCTATGTTAGCGTTTTGGAGAGGCTGCGTGTTTTTCGTTTGCGACCTGAAATCGCTAACAATGGCTCGATCTTGCATTACGACAATGCACCAGCCCATTCCTCGTTCGTTGCGCAAGAGTTTTTGGCAAAAAAAAGGCATATCTCTCATAGCCCCGATAAGGCTCCCTGCGACTTTTTATGTTCCCCACGATGAAGTCGCATCTCAAGGGAACTCATCATGGCGACGTAAATGAGGTTCAAAAAGCTGTACTGTGGTGCTATACGTGCTAACTTGGTACCCTTAGAATTGCACGAGTAGAGGCCAGGCTATAAATATTTTACTTTATTATACAAGTGAAATTTTATTATTTACCCAATACAATCCATATACATACGTATTTCTCTACTGTTTTTGAGTTAATTTTGAAAAGGGTAAATTAAAGATGTTCCAGAGCCACAGGAACCCCCACTTTACCTTATATAATATGAATATTCGTTTCCACCCCAACTAAGATCTCCTTGTATTTGTTTTGCTTTCTTACTATGCTTTGCAATAAAATGTCTACATTCAGTTAAATTAATAAGCAAATAAAAGTTATTAAATGAAGACAATAACAACAACTCAAACATAATAAAAATTTAAGCAAACAATAACACATTCGTGCTTAAAAGTAAGACCACAATTACTGATTACAAAATTGGCAATTATCATAGGTACAATTGTAAACACAAATCAAATGATCAGTACTTATTTTTATATCGTACAAATTGCTTTATAACTTTGTAGATTTGTAATGTGGTGTGTACGATTATTGGGTCAACAATAGCAGTGATAGAAAAAGTTCCAATACAATATCAATGAAACATAACGAAGCAATTCTAATGCACTTATTTGTTTGCTTATTTTAAATATGTGAAAATTTACGAAATTGCTTGCAAATATTGGTTAATGCTTTGCATTACAAAATTATTAAATTATACTGTTCCAACTTTTTATTTGGGCTTAATTTTTTGCTTGATCATTTGTTTAAATTTTTTTTGGGGTAGAACATTCAAAACTTTGTTAAATGAGCCCATTACTCATATCGAAAATTTTTCAAATGAATACGACGAGCGGGAAAACTCCTCAACCAAGCCTTCAAACTATTTTGAGACATACTGAGATATGTAGATAACACTGTACGCACCAGTGAAGACAATAAACTATTCGATCTGAGTAAAGAGCTTTCTTTGAAGAGCAGTACCCAGTTAAACATTTTAGCCTAAATCTGAACAAAACATATCCTCAAACTTCATATGCACAAAGATGTGAAAAAAACTTGTAGCAAATGAAAATTTCTATTTCCATATTTCCAGCAGTAAACTAAACTTTTTGGTCTTGTTTTGCAAGTTTCCGTTTAAAATGTTTCAAACGTTTTGGTCGTGGTAAAACCAAAATGTCTGCAAGTTTCTATTTTTAGATGTTTTAAAACTTTTGGTTTTCTTTTAAAGCCGGAAGCTACAAGTTTCTATCCTTCGATTTTTAAATTTTTTGGTTTTGTTTTAAAACCAGAAGTGTCTACAAGTTTCCGTTTTATGATTTTTTTAACTTCTTGCTTTGGTTTTAAAACCAGCTACTTTTTGCTTATGTTTTAAAACCAGAAGTGTTTACAAGTTTCCATCTCTTGGTTTTATGAACTTTTTGGTTTTGTTTTAAAACCAGAACTGTCTACAAGTTTCTATTTCTAGATTTTTAAACTTACTTACTTAATTGGCGCTTACCGTCTAAACGGTTATGGCCGTCCAACAGGCGCGCCAGTCGCTCCTTCGCTCCGCCAACCGGCGCCAATTGGTCACACCAAGGGAGTTTAAATCGTTTTCCACCTGGTCCTTTCCAACGGAGTGGGGGCCGCCCTCTACCTCTGCTTCCATAGGCGGGTTCCGATAGAAACACTTTCTTGGCCGGAGCATCATCTTTCATTCGCATAACATGGCCTAGCCAGCGCAGCCGCTGCGTTTTGATTCGCTGGACTATGTTGATGTCTGCGTATAGCTCGTACAGCTCATCATTAAATCTTCTTCGGTACTCGCCATCGCCAACGCGTAGAGGTCCATAAATCTTTCGAAGAACTTTTCTCTCGAACACTCCCAAAGCCGCTTCATCTGCTGTTGTCATGGTCCATGCTTCTGCCCCATATAGCAGGACGGGTACGATAAGTGACTTGTAGAGTATGATTTTTCGTTCGCCGAGAGAGGACTTTACTTTTCAATTGCCTACCTATGCAAAGTAGCATTTATTGGCAAGATTGATTCTTCGCTGGATTTCAGTGCTGATGTTGCTAGTGTTGATGCTGGTTCCCAAATAAACGAAGTCTTTTACTATTTCGAAATTATGGCTGCCAACAGTAGCGTGGTTGCCAAGGCGCATATGCGCTGACTCTTTGCTCGATGACAGCAGGTACTTCGTTTTGTCCTCATTCACCATCAAACCCATCTTTTACCGCTTCTTTTTCCAGCTTGGAGTAAGCAGAACTAACAGCGCGGGTGTTTAGGCCGATGATATCAATGTCATCAGCATATGCCAGTAATTGCGCGATTTTATAGTATATTGTTCCAGTGCGGTTAAGTTCTGCAGCTAGTATAATTTTCTCAAGCATCAAATTAAACAAATCGCACGATAGGGGTCACCCTGTCTGAAACCTCGTTTAGTTTCGAACGGCTCGGAGAGGTCCTTCCCAATTCTGACTGAGCTGATGGTGTTGCTCAACGTCATTTTGCACAGCCGTATAAGTTTTGCGGGGAAACCAAATTCAGACATAGCGGCATATAGGCAGCTCCTTTTCTTGCTGTCGAAGGCGGCTTTTAAAGTCGACGAAGAGGTGATGTGTGTGGATTCTCTTTTCACGGGTTTTTTCCAAGATTTGGCGCATTGTGAAATCTGGTCGATGGTAGATTTACCAGGTCTGAAACCGCACTGATAAGGTCCAATCAGCCGGTTCACGGTGGGCTTCAATCTTTCGCACAATACACTTGAAAGGACCTTATATGCGATATTAAGAAGGCTGATTCCACGATAGTTGGTGCATTTTGCAGTATCCCCCTTCTTGTGGACTGGGCAAAGAACACTTAGATTCCAACCGTCGGGCATGCTTTCGTCCGCCCATATTTTGCTAAGAAGCTGCTGCATGCGCCTTACCAACTCCTCGCCGCCGAACTTGAATAGCTCCGCAGGCAATCCATCAGCGCCCACGGCCTTGTTGTTTTTCAATCTGGTTATTGCTATTCTAACTTCGTCATAATCGGGCGGGGGGACATATATTCCATCATCATCGATTGCGGGATCGGGTTCTTCATCTCTGCGCGGTGAATTGCTGCCTCCATTTAGGAGAGCAGAGAAGTGTTCCCTCCATAATCTAAGCACTCTCTGGACATCAGTTACAAGGTCGCCGTTTTCATTCCTACAGGAGTTTGCCCCGGTCTTAAAACCTTCCGTCTGTCGCCGTATTTTTTGGTAGAATTTTCGGGCGTTATTCCTGGTGGCTAGCAGCTCAAGCTCCTCGCACTCACGCCTTTCTGCTTCTGCTTTTTTCTTCCTGAAAAGGCGTCTCGCTTCCCTTTTCAACTCACGATAGCGTTCACACACTTCTCTTGTCGCGCTCGCTTTTAACGTAGCCCTGTAGGCAGCGTCGGCGGCCACCGTGGTGTGATGGTAGCGTGCTCCGCCTATCACACCGTATGCCCTGGGTTCAACTCCCGGGCAAAGCAACATCAAAATTTTAGAAATAAGATTTTTCAATTAGAAGAAAATTTTTCTAAGCGGGGTCGCCCCTCGGCAGTGTCTGGCAAGCGCTCCGATTGTATTTCTGCCATGAAAAGCTCTCAGTGAAAACTCATCTGGCTTGCAGATGCCGTTCGGAGTCGGCATAAAACATGTAGGTCCCGTCCGGCCAATTTGTAGGGAAAAATCAAGAGGAGCACGACGCAAATTGGAAGAGAAGCTCGGCCTTAGATCTCTTCGGAGGTTATCGCGCCTTACATTTATTTTTTTTTATGTAGGCAGCGTCTTTTCTTTCGGTTGCAACGCGGCATTCTTCATCATACCAGTTGTTTTTTCGTGGCCGCCGGTAACCAATTTTTTCCTCGGCGGCAGTATGAAGTGCTTTGGAGATATGCTCCCACTGCTCCTGTATTCCTTCAGGATGAGTTGTGCCCTCAGAGAGCAGGTGTGAGAGTCGAGTTGCGAAATCATTGGCAGTCTGTTGTGATTGAAGCTTTTCGACGTCTAGCTTTCCTTGTGTTTTTTGTTCCTTGTTTTTAGCCGCGTTGAGGCGGGTGCGTATTTTGGCTGCAACGAGATAATGGTCCGAATCGGTGTTAGGTCCTCGGATCGTTCGCACATCTAAAACACTGGAGGCATGCCGTCCGTCTATCACAACGTGATCGATCTGATTGCGAGTATTTCGATCAGGAGACAGCCATGTAGCTTGATGTATCTTTTTATGCATGAACCTCGTGCTTGATATGACCATGTTTCGAGCACCGGCAAAGTCAATCAGCCTCAGTCCGTTAGGAGAAGTTTCATTGTGTAGGCTGAACTTTCCGACTGTAGGGTCAAAAACACCTTCTTTGCCCACCCTTGGCGTTAAAGTCGCCAAGCACGACTTTTATATCATGACGGGGGCAGCGCTCGTATGTGCGTTCTAATTGTTCATAAAAAGTGTCTTTCACCTCATCGTCTTTCTCCTCTGTCGGCGCATGGGCGCAGATGAATGATATATTAAAAAATTTTGCTTTTATTCGAATAGCGGCGAGACGCTCGTCCACAGGCGTGAACGCCAGCACTTGGCGACAAAGTCTCTCTCCCACCACGAATCCGACGCCGAAACTGCGCTTATTCGCATGGCCACTCCAATATATGTCACAATTTTTGATCTTCTTTCTTCCTTGCTTCGTCCAACGCATTTCTTGGATGGCGGTGATGTCAGATTTTGCTTTGACGAGGACATCAACCAGCCGGGCATCTGCACCAATCCCATTCAGGGAGCGGACGTTCCAGGTGCATGTCCTCAATTCATTGTCCTTCAAACGTTTGCCATGGTCGTCATCAATAGAGAGTGTATTTATCCGAGGCTTGTTGTTATATTTCATTTGGAGTATGGTTTTACGTGGCGGGTCCCAAGACCAGCGCACAACCCGCTCAGCGGGGGTGAAAATATTACTTGGCACGTTTATATAGCGAGCCGCTTGCTCCAAGACAGACGCCCGCTTGCAGCCGCACCTAGAGGTGTACAGACGCTGCCGATGAAATCTCCCCCGGCTAGCCCTTAAACCGATTATGTCAGAGTGGCCTAGCCAGGTTGTCGCCTTCTCACATTAGCTCACCCGTTTAGCGGCTACCCAGAGGATACTTGGCCGCAAGCGACCGGCAGTAGTGAGCTGCTTGAACCGCATGCAAAAGAATCGCTCTGGCCATTCCCAGGTGAATGACGGTCAGAAGCTTTCCCCACTTTCGTGGACTTCTACACACGGCCCCACCCTCCACGGCCCCAAATCCTTTGGGTTTATTTTAAAACTATAAATGTCTCAAAATTTATATTTCTAGATTTTTTAAGTTTGCTGGTTTTGTTTTTAAACTAATTTTGATATTCTCGTCTTATTGTTTAGTTAAGTTTGAAATATAAACAGAATTAAACTTAAAAAAGGCAGTAGTAAATTGGGAGGTTTCTAGGTTAGGTTAGGTTAGGTGGTAGCTGCCCTGATAAGGATAGCTCACTTGGACAACACGAAGGTTCGTTGTGATACCACATACATCAAAAATAACGATGACTTAGATCTAGCTACTTAGAGAATCGTTGAGTAGGAACGATAAAGCTCCGAATGATAGCGCTCTCAACTTTGGATAAATCCTCGGGAGATCCAAGTGAGTCTGGACCAAAGTACTTTCGCCTAGTTCTGGCAAAAGCTGGGCAATCAAGCATAAAGTGATTTGGTGATTCCACTTCATCATCCTCCATATAGCTGCAGCAGGATGGAGTTTCCAGTCAAAACCCCAATGACCATTGATAGGTGAGCCTTAGTGAACCCAATTATTTCAGCAGACCTCCTGCCATCCACTTTCGGCCAGAAAGATCTTGCTACCCTGCAAGACGTGGTGTCCGCCCAACGTTTGCTGAACTGACTCGAGGCCCAGCTATGGAGAAGCAATCCACAGGTGGCCAGCGGAATCCCGAAATCCCTACAGCCATCTTAATTCTGGGAGGTTTTTAATTTAGAAGAAAAAAGTTAGAAAAATTGCTTAAACCGATGAATCATTGTAAATTAAGGCTAACATTTTTAACCGTGCACTATCACAATATTAAATAAAACCCTTTCATTTTTTCAGGCTTGTTTCCCGGGAAATCAGGGTCGTGTGTTACGCTCCGGGAACGAAAACAATTTCTTAAATCGGGATTCTAATCGCCCGGTCCGTATGTTATCCCACCCAGTCTGTAAGAAATGTAACAATTTCAAGATAAAATAAATATATATATATATATTGTACTCTAAGATAGTTTTGTGCAAATTGCGATTACTTTACAGCTTGAATTGTTTACATGTCGAATAGTAGTTGATTTTATATTTATGTATTCCCAAAGTGGTTAAGGATGACTATACTAAACTTGATACTCTGTTTGAGCTAGAGGACAGAGGCTACAGAGTGTTGGCCTACGCAAACGAAATGGCAATCCTTAGTGGGGGCAAATGTTTTGAGACCCTTCTCGTTATTCTGCCCCAATGAATAATTGGGCGGAATCATGAAGACTACCCCTGAACCCAGAAAAATCTTGTTCTTTTTACAAGATGTAATATTCCCGCATGCAGAACTCCCCGATTGCCCGGCTACATTCTAATAGAAGGAAATATATTAGGATTATTTTGGACCCGATGGACATTGGGGGCAAGAGACCTGCTACCCGGTCGTTGATCAGGCTTTGTTACGTGGGCTATGCATTTTCTTGAGTTTATTCAAGCCAATACAGGTCATTGTCTTCCGACTAATGCCCCGTTGCAAGCTTCCGTACAGCAATTTTCTTAAGATTAGAGTGGGGGAACTTAACTACGATAGTGCACTAATTAAGTGGTTGACTGATGGGTCGATGTTGGAGCCGTAGATTCTTATTATTATTATTAGGCCAGGAAGTATTGCGACTTTTGTGTAGATCTATTGTGTATGACCTTTCATCCTAATTTTGCATGTGGAAGCTTTTAATATATCTTCAGAATTTTTACTCCACATCACATGGGATTAAGAGTCACACCGCCTAGATGGGAGAGTATCTGCCTTGCCAGAGCAACGCATTCGCAGAGAATGTGAACCGGCGTTTCAACCTCCAGCTCACAGAAGCGACAAATTTGAGAATCGGAGAGATTTAACTTACTTTGGTGATATTGTAGACTACAGTGTACCGTATATTACCCAGTGAGAGTTCGTAGGTCATACCTGCTTAGAATAATAGTGGAACGGTAGGTTGTTTAGAGATTTTCTGTCCGAAGCTCGATGGTATGTCACAGATTCTACGCGTCCGATCACTGCGGTTGTCGCTATTAAAGATGCTGTGCTTAAGAAGAAGAAGAAACGAGTGTTATTGTACCTACTCTGGTCTGAATTTTCCTCAATCAGGAGCTGTCCGTATGTATGTACATTAATGACGAGATCGCAAAAACTAAAAAAAGTTGGAATCCCTAATATACTTCCTTATGTACATGCAATATGTATAAAATTTATAATAATTACTTAAGACTGCTTTGATTTCTTATTTTAACTGATAAGGAAAAAAACAGTATGAGGTTTCTGCCACATGGCCGACTTTTATCAGCTTAAGTTGATTAAAAATGCATTTACGTGTATATAAATGTGTATGTATGTATGTATATACATATGTACATATGTACAAATTAATGTATACATTCTTAATTATTTGCTGATAAGCAATCAGCTGACCGTAGTGGCCTGCAACCACTAAAGTATACCTGGTATAACTTTTCGATTTCTGACTTATTGATGGATCGAAAGAGGGAAGTGTGCTTTCAAATGTTTTGTTGTGGGGGTTTTAGGTTAACGGAGATAGTGAATTATCTCTTTAACATTAGTACATATAGACATATTGTTTACCGAGACTCTAACGAGTTCATGCACACATCATATAATTTCAAACATATGTACATAAATGTATATATTTAGTAGCGTACATACTAAGTAATTATTTTCAAAAGAGATAAGAGCCATAAAAAAGTTCTTAAGATTCAATGTAATTTAATTAATAAATAGTTTGTTAAATTATAAAGGCATCACTGACAGTTTGATTTTTTTCTGAAAATTATTCTTTGATCATAAGCAATAATCGTTGTAAGTCCTATCACACAGGACTTGGGCGATTTTTGCTTATGACCACAGAATTGAAAGATGTTTTAACCAAATTAAAGCATTTGAACCGGCGGATTGTTTGATGTTGTAGTTGTTGTGTTAACACTGCTTCGCCCCATTCAATGGGCACGACCACTCGCAAATTGTCATCAAAGTCCTCTTACAGGAGTCTAAGGAAACGAGCAGTTTCAACAGGGGCGGACCATAGGGAGGTTGGTGTTAGAGGCGTAGGTTCCACATTACAATTGAAAATATGGTTGGTGTCATGTGAGGACACATTCCTTGCAGGTCATACATATATTACGTATATGCGGGTTGATTCTGGACAAGTAGTCCATATCGAAGTTGGCCAGGGTGCTTGTCTGGATAAAACGGATGTGTTGGCAGGTGCCGGATTCGTCATAGTGCTTATGGAGATGTTCCTTTGGAGGCGGGGCTAGATCAAGCAGTTGTTTGCTAGGATGTCCTGGCTTATGACTGTTCAGCATTTCGTTGTGCTCTTTTATGCTGAGCTCCTTTGGCTCACTAGCCTTTTCCAGGCGACCAAACTGGTGACCCGTAGCTCATGAGCGGCCGGCCTATTGCTTTGTACGTACTAAGCAAAGTTCCTTTATCTTTTCCTCAGTTGCTGCCGGCAAGCGACTTGAGAATTTTTTTGTGGCTTTGTGCTTTAGATACAAAATCGGCGACACGCGCTTTGAAGGTCAGAGTACTATCGCACGTTACCCCTAAGATCTTTGTGTGACTGACAGTCGTTAGTGTGACACCATCGACGTGAACGACCAATATTTTCGACATCTGTCCCTTCCACGTCTTAAGCAGAGTGGCCGTGGATTTTGTCGGTGATAATGCCAGATCGCGTGTAGTGAAGAGTGTAGAAAGATATGGGAAATAGCTGTTTATTTTAGAAATTAATTCATCAATTACAGGGCCAGGTCCTGTTGCCTTAATCGTACAGTCGTCGGCATAGGAAATTATTGCAACTCCTGGTGGGGGAGGGAGTTTTGATATGTAGAAATTAAACAGAAGCGTGGATAAGACCCTGTGGTATCCCCTGTTTAATATTCCTAGGTTTTGAGATTTCGTTCCTCAATTGAACCGACGCTTGCCTACCATTCAGATAATTTGCGGTAGATCTTTTTAGACAGGGGGAAGGTATGAGCCTTCTATCTTGGATTAGCGTGCCACGGTTGAATGTGTCAAAAGCTTTTGACTGGTCAAGTGCCACGAGCACCGTCCTATGATGGGGGTTTTCTTGATTTAGTCTGTATTTGATCTAGGTGTTTATGGCATTTAGCGTGGTTGTGGTGTTGTGCATTTTGCAGCAGCCATGTTGGTGCGTGGCCAGGCGAAGATTTGCCGTGAAATGAGGGAGCAAAACGGTTTCCAATGTCTTCACTACTGGAGAAAGGAGTGATATCGGTCTATAAGACTCGCCTTCATTAGCTGGTTTGTCAGGCTGTAGTAGTGGAATTATCTTTGCAATTTTCCATTGTTCAGGAATGACGTCAGCGCCAAGGTGTTTTAGCATTGGCATGGCTATTCCGTCTTGGCCTATTGATTTGGAGGGCTTGGCCTTGTAAATGGCTGTTTCAACCTCTGTGGGGGTGATGGTAATGGGTGGCACGTCGTGTTTGTGTTTATGTGTCCGTCTGTTTGCACGACGTCTGGCTTTGTCCACAGAAGAATGCGTTATAAATTGTCGGCAAAATACGCTCGCGTATTTCTTCGAGTCAGATAAAGTTTGGTCGTCGAAGGCAATGGATACTTTATCGTTGTGTTCAGGTGGATTGGACAGGGATTTGCCAGTTGACCACATTTTACCAACACCCGCAGAGAGGTTGTAATTCTTTAGATGATCCTCCCATTTGGTACGTTTGTGTTTATTTACCAGCTGCATAATGTCCAAGTTGAGACTCGTAACATGGAGGTCTCTAGGGTCGAGATGTCTCGCCAGGTCACGTTATCTTGCTAAATTTGCGGGTTCAGCCGGGAAATACGGTATGATTTCAGGTATGCTACCGGCCGGAATAAAGCGTGTAGAAGCTGAAGCGATGACCTTGCGGAACACATGCTCGCCTTGTCGGACATAAGTCGGGATGGGGAGAGCAGCAAAAGATTGATTTGTGAAGGTTGTGTAGCCTTCCCAGTTAGCTTTTTTTTAAATTAATAAAAGTACACTGTTCAGAGGCGCTTCCCACAGCAGCTGGTTCTTTGTACCGGGTCGACTCGGGATTTTTTTTCCCGACTAGGGGCTGTCATTTCAGTGTAACACCATTTAAGTTGTTGATTGATTGTTTTCCATGGCGTATACGCAACAATTTGAAGCCTGCGAAATTGGCAAGGAAAAACTAAAAATGGATTTCGGTTCTTCAAAAGTCCTAGAATACTCAAAAAAGAAGAATGCCGAAAATTTCAGAGATAATAACGAATTTAAAAATTGTCCTAAATGGTGTTTTATGAGTTCTACACATTTCACTTTAAACTTTAAAATTTTACAAACGTGAATAAATTGGAATTTGCGAAGAAAATTTTGGATTTAATTAAAAATACAAAATTTTGCGAAACCTCGTCAAATATTCAGTTTTTCAATCGGCGAAAAATAAAAGAGTTTGAAAAAATTAAATATTAAAGAGAAAAATAATTTGAAAAAATTAAAAAAAACCTTATCTGAGTGGGCTTTCAATAGTTCTCGAGTTCCAAATTTCGACAAATATTCAAAAAACAAAAAAATTTTAAGTTTGATGAATTGAAATTTATGGCATTATTCTCTAGTACGTTCATTTCGCCTCACAGACGTATCGTTCGCCTTTTTGTAAAGCGAAATCAAATTGTCTATCATTTGTTGCAAATAAATGGAAAATTTGAATCGTATATGTACGTACATATTGTGACGAATATTAGCAACACTAAGGGATACTATCATCTCTAAGCCGATACTAAGCAGTGGCTTGTATGCACATCAGCAAATCAATCATTATGTCTACCCATATGTCCATACAAGCAACGGAGAGTAATACTGTTTTCACACAGAAACTTAATGATCTCAGTTCACCTGCTAATGAAATCGTAAATATTTTGCTTTCACACAGAAGTAACTGCTCGATTAGTATGAAGAATGAGACAGACAATCATGGCGGAACGATACAAGGTGGGAGCATGTACATGTACTTCCATGTACTTGTAAATTCGATGGACAAATGTCAAAATCGTACTGCGCCGGTAGTTGATGTATCAAATCAAATAAAAAAGGTTATAATCAGCTGTTCGATGCGGCCACCTTGTATCGTTCCGCCATGCAGACAATGACATTTGCTTTGACAAATGACATTTTTGAGGACTGAACACACCAAAAACTAAGAAGCGGAAACGGAAGTGGAACGCTGCCAACAGAGTTGCATTGTGCTTTTGACTTCATTAGGCGTTCGATTAGCTACTAATGAAATAATAATAGATTCGAATTTTGTAGGGAAGATTGAGCTCAGTAAGCGTCTTAATGTAGAAAATTGCCTTTGTTATTCAATAAGCCGTCTGTGTGAAAATAGTATAACGCACAAACACATGCATGTATCTGAGATACGTCCAAAAGTATGCAATCATTTGTGCAAGTATCACTCACATATACACGCGCATGGGCTATGAGAGAAGCTATAAATCGTGCATCTGTAGTTACAGCTGAGTAATTTTATAGCTGATAACTAACTAGTAAATAAATAAATAAATGTAAGGAGTTTTCACTGAGAGCTTTTCATGGCAGAAATACACTGGGAGTGCTTGCCAAACACTGCCGAGGGGCGGCCCCGCTTAGAAAAATTTTCTTCTAATTGAAAAACCTTATTTCTAAAATTTTGATGTTGCTTTGCCCGGCGTGTGAACCCAGAGCATCCCAGAGTAAGTTCTGGAAATAGAAGCGCCTAGAAATGTGTCAACGAGGAAACCGCACAGTATAAAAGCAGCAATCGTTGAGGCGCGACAATCAGTTTGATTTAAGCAAGCTTTCAGTTACGAAGTATAAGTGTTATTGTGAAGTACTTTAATAAAGGCCATTTTGCATTATTTATTGAATAGTGGAGTTATTTATTCTACAGTTTAGTGATTCGAACGTTAGTAGAAGGTTGCAAATAAGAGGAAATTCAGTATGTAACATAGAATGCAAGTTGTGGTTGCAATCCAAGCCCAACATCTCATCATCCAAGCCAACTTCTGCCAGGTGCGATGAAATCATGTATGGAACCAATACCACAAAAATGTTTCCAGTAGATTGGTGGCTCATTCATCCAGATGAGAATCGGCGAATTCGGTGGTTTAACTCGTATAAAACTGGATATGCATACGGATTTGAGCGCGATAAAGCTGCGAAGTACGACCTTCTCATGATTTAATCGCATTTCTAGGTTTGTACTGTCCCGTTTCGAGAATATTTTGATGTTATTTTCTCTAATCTCGTTCACTAGGTCCTTTAGATTTAGCTGTTAGTTAATAGACCTCCGCAATTTTAACAAAATAGCGCAAATGAACATGAGCTACTTTGGTATTTACAAATTTTCAAATTTTATTTTTCACCTGTTTATAAATTTGAGTGTCAAAAAGCCATTCTAGTGTTTCCAATATTTCAAAATTTGGCAACAAAAAGTAAACAACTTTCAAAACCTTAGCTGAATCTTATAAGTTTTTATAAAAATTACATATGGCAACTTAGCATATGACAAATCTTTCCGCCTTCATCGTTGACAAATGTAAGACACCTAAAGGCTGAACGAAACTGATAGAGAATACGGTTTCTAGACGAAATCATCAAAACACGAATCGTTCGTCTGAGCTTTCGTTCGAAATACAGAATGATGACCTCATTCCGAGTCGCTTAAAAAGAAAATACTCAAGCAAAACAAGTAAGGAAGGTTAAGTTCGGGTGTAACCGAACATTACATACTCAGCTGAGAGCTTTGGAGACAAAATAAGGGAAAATCACCATTTAGCAAAATGAACCTAGAGTAACCCTGGAATGTTTTTGTATGACATGGGTTTCAAATGGAAGGTATTAAAGAGTATTTCAAAAGGGAGTGGGCCATAGTTCTATAGGTGGACGCCATTTCGGGATATCGCCATAAAGGTGGACCAGGGGTGACCCTAGAATGCGTTTGTATGATATGGGTTTCAAACGAAAGGTGTTAATGAGTATTTTAAAAGGGCGTGGGGCTTAGTTCTATAGGTGGACGCCTTTTCGAGATACGGCCATAAAGGTGGACCAGGGGTGACTCTAGAATGTGTTTGTACGATATGGGTATGAAATGAAAGGTATTAATGAGGGTTTTAAAAGGGAGTGGTGGTAGTTGTATATGTGAAGGCGTTTTCCAGATATCGCCCAAAATGTGGACCAGGGTGAACCAGAAAATCATCTGTTGGATACCGCTAATTTATTTATATATGTAATACCACGAACAGTATTCCTGCCAAAATTTTTTATTTCGCCCCGCAGAACTTTTTCATTTTCTTCTACGTAATATGGTAGGTGTCACACCCATTTTACAAAATTTTTTCTAAAGTTATATTTTGCATCAATAAACCAATCCAATTACCATGTTTCATCCTACCTTTTTTCGTATTTGATATAGAATTATGGCACTTTTTTCATTTTTCGTAATTTTCGATATCGAAAAAGTGGGCGTGGTCATGGTCGTATTTCGGCCATTTTTTATACCAATACAAAGTGAGTTCAGATAAGTACGTGAACTGAGTTTAGTAAAGATATATCGATTTGTGCTCAAGTTATCGTGTTAACGGCCGAGAGGAAGGACAGACGGTCGACCGTGTATAAAAACTTGGCGTGGCTTCAACCGATTTCGCCCTTTTTCAAAGAAATAAGTTATCGTCCTAGAGCCTAAGCCTCTACCAAATTTCACAAGGATTGGTAAATTTTTGTTCGACTTATGGCATTAAAAGTATTCTAGACGAATGAAATGAAAAAGGGTGGAGCCAAGCCCATTTTGAAATTTTTCTTTTATTATACTCAGTTGAGCAGAGCTCACAGAGTATATTAAGTTTGATTGGATAACGGTTGGTTGTACATATATAAAGGAATCGAGATAGATATAGACTTCCATATATCAAAATCATCAGTATCGAAAAAAAATTCGATTGAGCCATGTCCGTCCGTCCGTCCGTCCGTCCGTTAACACGATAACTTGAGTAAATTTTGAGGTATCTTGATGAAATTTGGTATGTAGTTCCTGAGCACTCATCTCAGATCGCTATTTAAAATGAACGATATCGGACTATAACCACGCCCACTTTTTCGATATCGAAAATTTCGAAAAACCGAAAAAGTGCGATAACTCATTACAAAAGACAGTATAAAGCGACGAAACTTGGTAGATGGGTTGACGTTATGACGCAGAATAGAAAATTAGTAAGATTTTTGGACAATGGGCGTGGCACCGCCCACTTTTACAAGAAGGTAATTTAAAAGTTTTGCAAGCTGTAATTTGGCAGTCGTTGAAGATATCATGATGAAATTTGGCAGGAACGTTACTACTATTACTATATATGTGCTAAATAAAAATTAGCAAAATTGGATGAAGAACACGCCCACTTTTATTTAACATAAAATTTAATATCTTTACTGTATATAAGTAAATTAAGTCAAAATTCAACTCCAGTAATGATATGATGCAACAAAATACAAAAATAAAAGAAAATTTCAAAATGGGCGTGGCTCCGCCCATTTTCATTTAGTTTGTCTAGAATACTTTTATTGCCATAAGTCGAACAAAAATTTACCAATCCTTCTCAAATTTGGTAGGAGCATAGATTCTATGACGGTAACTGTTCTCTGTGAAAATGGGCGAAATCGGTGGAAGCCACGCCCAGTTTTTATACACAGTCCACCGTCTGTCCTTCCGCTCGGCCATTAACACAATAACTTGAGCAAAAATCCGATATATCTTTACTAAACTTAGCCCACGTACTTACCTGAGCTCACTTTTTCTTGGTATAAAAAATGGGCGAAATCTGACCATAACCACGCCCACTTTATCGATATCGAAAATTACGAAAAATGAAAAAAATGCCATAATTCTATACCAAATACGAAAAAAGTGATGAAACATGGTAACTGGATTGGTTTATTGACGCAAAATATAACTTTGGAAAAAACTTTGTAAAATGGGTGTGACACCTACCATATTAAGTAGAAGAAAATGAAAAAGTTCTACAAGGCGAAATCAACAGCCCTTGGAATCTTGGCAGGAATACTGTTAGTGGTATTGCATATATAAATAAATTAGCAGTACCCGACAGATGATTTTCTGGATCACCTGGTCCACATTTTGGTCGATATCGCGAGAACGCCTTCACATATACATCTAAGGGCCACTCGCTTTTAAAACCCTCATTAATACCTTTAATTTGATATCCATATCGTACAAAAACATACTCAGAGTCACCCCTGGTCCCACCCTAATGGCGATATCTCGAAAGGCGTCCACCTATAGACCTAATGCCCCTCCCTCTTAAAATGCTCAGTACACCTTTCGTTTGATACCCATATCGTACAAACATTCTAGAGTCACCCCTGGCCCACCCTAATGGCGATATCTCGAAAAGGCGTCCACCTATAGACCTAGTGTCCACTCCCTCTTAAAATGCTCAGTAACACCTTTCATTTGATACCCATATCGTACAAACACATTCTAGAGTCACCCCTGGCCCACCCTAATGGCGATATCTCGAAAAGGCGTCCACCTATAGACCTAATGCCCACTCCCTCTTAAAATGCTCAGTAACACCTTTCGTTTGATACCCATATCGTACAAACATTCTAGAGTCACCCTTGGTCCACCTTTATGGCGATATCTCGAAAAGGCGTCCACCTATAGAACTAAGGATTACTCCCTTTTAAAATACTCATTACCACCTTTCATTTGATACCCATATCGTACAAACACATTCTAGAGTCACCCTGGCCCACCCTAATGGCGATATCTCGAAAAGGCGTCCACCTATAGACCTAATGCCCACTCCCTCTTAAAATGCTCAGTACACCTTTCGTTTGATACCCATATCGTACAAACATTCTAGAGTCACCCCTGGGCCCACCCTAATGGCGATATCTCGAAAAGGGCGTCCACCTATAGACCTAATGCCCACTCCCTCTTAAAATACTCAGTAACACCTTTCGTTTGATCCCATATCGTACAAACACATTCTAGAGTCACCCCTGGCCCACCCTAATGGCGATATCTCGAAAAGGCGTCCACCTATAGACCTATGCCCACTCCCTCTTAAAATGCTCAGTAACACCTTTCGTTTGATACCCATACCGTACAAACATTCTAGAGTCACCCCTGGTCCACCCTATGGCGATATCTCGAAAAGGCGTCCACCTATAGACCTAATGCCCACTCCCTCTTAAAATGCTCAGTAACACCTTTCATTTGATTCCCATATCGTACAAACACATTCTAGAGTCACCCCTGGTCCACCTTTATGGCGATATCTCGAAACGGCGTCCACCTATTGAACTAAGGATCACTCCTTTTCAAAAATACTCATTAACAGCTTTCATTTGATACCCATATCGTACAAACACATTATAGAATCACCCCTGGTCCACCTTAATGGGGACATCTCGAAAAGGCGTCCACCGATAGACCTAAGGCCCACTCCCTCTTAAAATGCTCAGTAAACACCTTTCATTTGATACCCATATCGTACAAACAATTCTAGAGTCAGCCCTGGTCTACCTTTATGGCGATATCCCTAAATGGCGTTCATCCATAGAACTATGGGCCTACTCTCTCTGAAAAATACTCTTTAATACCTTTCATTTGATACACATGTTATACAACCACATTCCAGGGGTTACCCCAGATTGATTTTCCTTATTTTGTCTCCATAGCTCTCAACTGGAGTATGTTATGTTCGGTTTACATCCTACCTTAGCCTTCCATTACTTGGTTTTTTAATTTTTGTTGCACCATAGATGTCATTACTGGAGTAAAATGTTGGCATGAAGGTTTGACTTATATACTGTCAAAGGTCATATTAAATTTTTTTGTTAACATTTGAATATTTTTTTTTAAAGTGGGCGTGTTCGTCATCCCATTTTGCTAATTTTTATTTAGCACACATATAGGAATAGGAGTAACGTTCCTGCCAAATTTCATCATGATATCTTCACGACTGCCAAATAACAGCTTGCAAACTTTTAAATTACCTCCCTTAAAGTAGGCGGTACCACGCCCATTGTCCAAAATTTTACTAATATTCTATTCTGCTTCATACGGTCAACCTACCTACCAAGTTTCATCGCTTTATCCGTCTTTGGTAATGAATTATCGGCACTTTTTCGGCTTTTCGAAATATTCGATATCGAAAAAGTGGACGTAGTTATAGTCCGATTTCGTTCATTTTAAATAGCGTTCTGAGATGAGTGCCCCGGAACCTACATACCAAATTTCATCAAGATAGCCTCAAATTTACTCACGTTATCGTGTTTACGGACGACGGACATTGCTAAATAAATTTCTTTTTTCAACCCAGATCATTTTGATATATAGAAGTCTATATCTAACTCGATTAGTTTATGCCGTTAGGAACCGTTATGCGAACAAAGTTAGTATACTCTGTGAGCTCTGCTCAGCTTAGTATAATTACACTGAAAGCTGAAATTGATTTAATGATATTAAGTATTGTCTGAGTAAAAGCCAAATATTATATAAAAAGTTCTGCAAAATATTTTGTTACACTCTGAAAAAATTAAAAAAAAAGGTGTTCAAAGTGGCTTTAAAATTGTTCTAGAGTCCCTGGAAAGTAGAAAATAGATCAGTAAAATTACACAAAATACATACTCATATTTTTACAAAAGTCAAACGAAATTTGAAAATATAAAAAAGTTGTTCGTGTGCTTTTTACAATTAAAAAAATAAAGAATTAGAAAAAAATAAAAATTTTTACCAATTTTTTTATTAAAATAAAGTTTTAAGAAAAAGTTGTTTCGAGTACAAGGTCTAGAGCTTCGGACAGGGATAAGAAAAGATGAACAAATTATTCATAGGAAAAATATATATAAAATTTGAAAAAGCAAAAAACATTTTTAAAAAGTTGCGTTGAATAGGTTTCCAATAGTTAAAAAAAATGAAATTTCCTGCGAAATTGCGTCATCTATTCACATTCTCCCAAAAGTTGAAAACAAATTTTGAAGGTTAAAAAAAATGGCTAATATGTATTATTAAGTTGGAAAAGCCCTTTATAGTCCTTTTAGTATCTGCAATTTTTTTTTAAATCAATGCATAAACTATGCAAAGCAGGACAATAGGGAAACGTTGCACAACAACAATGGCATGGCTTTGTCTGAGTGTGTTTGTAACAGTTGAACCATCACAGAAGGGTGAATCCCACTCTCAGGATAAAAGGCTTTAAAGAGATTTTCGAGGTGTAGTCGAAACATCTGCTTTATCCATCCTGATACCACGTTTATAATTTTTCAAAAAATAAAAAAAAGAAATTCTAATTAAAATACATATACATATATATGCACATTAAAAATGTGATAAAAATAAAAACTAATCAGAAAAAAAGTTTGTTGAAACGTCTTGTTCAGTCATCAAAGTTGAATTGTCTTAGACATGGGGTCTTCGTGACATGTACATTGGAAATTTTGACGTTTTATGAACTAACCAAAGCACTTTGGACTCATTCAATCTATGTGAGGTCCTCACGGCCCAGCCAGTTCAACCTGTAAACTAACGAAACATATGTTCCATCTCTTTCTATTTTCCAATTGTTTTACTACAAAACTAAATAAAGTTTGCAGTAATTATCATTTAGGGCTTCATTATGTATTGCGAACGATAGCTCAGACGAACGATTAGTCTTAAAACGATTCCGTCTAGGCAATTTTCGTTCGGCCTTTACGTTTCTTACTTCATGTCAAAACAGGAAGGCGAAAGCAATTGTCAAATAATATGTTGCCATCGTTTAACATAGTGTAAATACACTAGCTATTTGCTTCTGAGGCGAAACGAAAGTGCGTTTCGTAATAGAGAATGAGGCCCTTAATCTCAATGACCTCAAATAGAATAAATTGCTCATTATAATTTAAAAGCAGCAAAGTATTGCTAAAATACCTTTTGTAATTAAACAATTTTAAAAATATTTTAGTAATTATAAAAATTATCGAACAGTTGAACTAAATATAGCCAGGTCGGTTGACGTGTGTCACTTTTTATTTTGCATAACAACCCCATCAAACTTAATTTCGCTTATAAAACGCATCAATGAACCGTTTTTTTTTATTTTTGATTTTTGGCTTAGTTTATAGTGGCACAATTGCAAATGAATAACCAGGCATCGTCGGTTTAGCCGACATTTATGTACTAACTACATGACATGTCATCGCTAACGACATTCATGTGACATAAGTGCGCTTTACGGTGCAATTTCTACTTCAAGTCACCTACATCTAACTGCACAACAAATGTGTGCACAAAAACATTTGTGCGTACGCTTACTTCTAGTTTGCATCGTAAATGTAATTAGAAGTTGAATTGGAACTCAATTGTTGAGACATGCATTTGCTGGCTGTCCAGCTAGACGTTCGCTAAGCTGAATCACGTCATAGATACCTAACCGTCCGTTCAACGATGCTTGTTTGTAAGCTCAACAAATGTCTATTGCAATCTTTTTATCATTATGTACAGCTGTGGACAAAACAATAGAAACAGCATTTAAAATTACATTGTTTATTAAGATTATATATTTGATTTTCCTAGTTATCGTAACGGCTATAACTTTTATTATAAATAAAAAATAGCTTTTTAACAGATATTTTTATACCCAGCTGTACTTGATTGGATAACGGTTGGTTGTTCAGGTATAAAGGAATCGAGATAGATATAGACTTCCATATATCAAAATCATCAGTATCGAAAAAAATTTGATAGAGCCATGTCCGTCCGTATGTCCGTTAACCCGATAACTTGAGTAAATATTGAGATATATTCGCCAAATTTGGTACGCGAGCTTATCTGGACCACCCAGGATAGATTGGTATTGAAAATGAGCGAAATGGGATGATAACCATGCCTACTTTTTATATATATAACATTTTGGAAAGCACAAAAAAAGTGATTATTTAGTAAATAATGCACATAGAATATTGAAATTTGACGTGTGGACTGATATTGAGACTCTTGATACAAATTTTTTGCGAAATAAAAACCTCAAAAAATATCAACCATTTTCCGAGGTTTTCATTTCGCTCAAAAAGTAACAGTTATTTTTTGGTTTCGTTCAGAGAATGAACCTTTCTATTTCGCAGTTATTTTTGAGCTTTTAAAATCGATTTGAGAATAAGAGTTATTTATAGATGGTTTTATTTCACCTTGAAAATAATAGTTATTTAAATTTCTTTTTCTTATTCAAGGTTCGATTCGAGCTCAAGGCCAGAACAATAATTTTTTCTAATGATAATTATTGTTATTTTTTAATTTTTCTAAATTTGAAAGATTGTATTTTGTTTTTGGAATAGTAAATAGAAAATTTTTCAGACAACCTGCCATAGCTGCGCAGATAGATCCATTTCGAAGGGTGCTAAGCCTTCATCATCAGTACGCTTTAGGCATGCTGCGCTAACCATTTAGCTATACAGCGGTGTATGGTTTGACTGATAAATTGCAAAACAAAAACAATTGTTAATAAACCATGAGCACTTGGGAATGTCAAACAAAGTAATTGACAATAAACAAATCCAGCATTATCAGTGATTTGCAACAAATAGCGCAACACTGAATAAATATAGTTGGTAAGAAGGATAGAAGTAGGAATTTATCAGTCAAACCAAACACCGCTGTATAGCTAAATGGTTAGCGCTAAATGAGCTCGAATCGAACCTTGAATCATTTATCAATAGGCCGATAAAAACAAAAACAATTGTTTTTTTCTTATTCTCAGATATTTTAAGTTGTGCTTACAAACTTATCTATTATTTGTCGAGTTTCTGAGCGAAATAAAAACTCAAAAAATATTTGATATTTGCTGAGAAAAAAAATCAATAAATAACTGTCATTATTTAAGTGAAATAAAAAACTCAAGAAATAATAGTTATTTCTGATGTGTTTGGTAAAAATCAAAACCGGAAAAATCAACCCATATATCGATAAATTTTTGCGAAATGTTAAGCTGCCTTATGCGGAGGAAACCACCCCACTCAGGTTGAATTATCACCAAGATAACGATACAAAACATACTTTTCGGTTGGTATCTGAGTGGTTCAGAAATGGAATTGTCCCATGAATGCAATGGCCAGGTCAATACCCTGACCTCAACCCGATTGAGAACTTGTGCAGTGACCTTAAGAGAAGATTGGCGTCCTTTTCATTTCATAACAAGCGAGTTATTTTGGCAGAAGACGAAGGATTGGCATGGGATAGCACTCCATTGGAAATATGCCAAAAATTATTTTAAGCCATGCCCAATAGAATAGGCAAAGTTATATTAAACATGGAGGAGATACGTCGATTAAGAAAACAGTGGAGTAAGAATTATAATTCAATGGTGTTCTTTGATTTCTATAAAAGTTTCATACACCTATTATTTTAACCAACCAAATTTTTTTATTATGGTACAGTTTGTCTTGTAAATGGATGAATTTGTAATCATTTTCATATATTTAGTATAAGTAACTAAAGTTATAAATATTACCACACAAAATTTGTTTTCATTTGCAAAATCTTGTAATGATAGAGAACCAAGCTGTGTACGCCTATTATTTTGTCCATGAGTGTAGATACCTATTTCTATTTTTATTCTCAGTTGAGCAGAGCTCACAGAGTATATTAACTTTGATTGGATAACGGTTTGTTGTACGAGGTATAAAGGAATCGAGATATATATAGACTTCCATATATCAAAATCATCATTATCGAAAAAAATTTGATTGAGCCATGTCCGTCCGTCCGTCCGTCTGTCCGTTAACACGATAACTTGAGTAAGTTTTGAGGTATCTTGATGAAATTTGGTATGTGGGTTCCTGGGTACTCATCTCAGATCGCTATTTAAAATGAACGATATCGGGACTATAACCACGCCCACTTTTTCGATATCGAAATTTCGAAAAACCGAAAAAGTACGATAATTCATTACCAAAGACGGATAAAGCGATGAAACTTGGTAGGTGAGTTGAACTTATGACGCAGAATAGAAAAATAGTAAAATTTTGGACAATGGGCGTGGCACCGCCCACTTTTAAAAGAAGGTAATTTAAAAGTTTTGCCAGCTGTAGTTTCGCAGTCGTTGAAGATATCATGATGAAATTTGGCAGGAACGTTACTCATATTACTATATGTATGCTTAGTAAAAATTAGCAAAATCGGAGAACGACCACGCCCACGTTAAAAAAAATTTTTTTTAAATCAAATTTTAACAAAAAATTTAATATTTTTACAGTATATAAGTTTAATTATGTCAACATTCGACTCCAGTAATGATATGGTGCAATAAAATACAAAAATAAAAGAAAATTTCAAAATGGGCGTGACTCCGCCCTTTTTCATTTAATTTGGCTAGGATACTTTTAATGCCATAAGTCGAACAAAAATTTACCAATCCTTGTGAAATTTGGTAGGGGCTTAGATTCTAGGACTGATAACTGTTTTCTGTGAAAAAGGGCGAAATCGGTTGAAGCCACGCCCAGTTTTTATACACAGTCGACCGTCTGTCCTTCCGCTCGGCCGCTAACACAATAACTTGAGCAAAAATCGATATATCTTTACTAACTCAGTTCACGTACTTATCTGAACTCACTTTGTATTGGTGTAAAAAATGGCCGAAATCCGACTATGATCACGCCCACTTTTTCGATATCGAAAGTTACGAAAAATGAAAAAAATGCCATAATTCTATACCAAATACGAAAAAAGGTATGAAACATGGTAATTGGATTGGTTTATTGCGAAAATATAACTTTAGAAAAAACTTTGCAAAATGGGTGTAACACCTACCATATTAAGTAGAAGAAAATGAAAAAGTTCTGCAGGGAGAAATCAAAAGCCCTTAGAATCTTGGCAGGAATACTGTTCATGGTATGACATATATAAATAAATTAGCGGTATCCGACAGATGATATTCTGGGTCACCCTGGTCCACATTTTGGCCAATATCTCGAAAACGCCGTCACATATACAACTATCACCACTCCCTTTTAAAATACTCATTAACACCTCTCATTTGATACCCATATCGTACAAACAAATTCTAGAGTCACTCCTGGTCCACCTTTATGGCGATATCTCGAAAAGGAACTTAGGCCCAATCCCTTTTAAAATACTCATTAACATCTTTCATTTGTACCCATATCGTACAAGCAAATTCTAGAGTCACCCCTGGTCCACCTTTATGGCGAATTCTCGAAAAGGCGTCCACCTATAGAACTAAGGCCCACACCCTTTTAAAATACTCATTAACACCTTTCATGTGATAGCCATATCGTACAAACAAATTCTAGATTCACCCCTGGTCCACCTTTATGGCGATATCTCGAAGAGGCGTCCACCTATAGAACTAAGGCCCACTCTTTTAAAATACTCATTAACACCTTTCATTTGATACCCATATCGTACAAACAAATTCTAGAGTCAGCCCTGGTCCACCTTTATGGCGATATCCCTAAATGGCGTCCACCCATAGAACTATGGCCTACTCCCTCTTAAAATACTCTTTAATACCTTCCATTTGATACACATGTCATATAAACACATTCCAGGGTTACCCTAGGTTCATTTTCCCACATGGTGATTTTCCCTTATTTTGTCTCCATAGCTCTCAGCTGAGTATGTAATGTTCGGTTACACCCAAACTTAGCCTTCCTTACTTGTTTTTTTTTAATATTTCTTCCCCTTTTTACTGCCTTTGACCCCTTGTTTACCGCATAAGCGGCTTACAATCTGTCAACGTTGTGTCAATTTGCCTTTTTAAAAGCATCGTTGCACGTCTCCTAAGTGAGTTTACAATTTTGTTGTTGTTATTCAATTATTACTATTTATTGTTGTTATTGTGATAGTCGAGCAACGACATGACAACCTTGTAAATGAATTTTCTTGACCTAAAGCTCACTGGCACCAGTGCAATTGTTGGTTTGTATTGCATGCACTATGTTTTTTGTTTGTTTAAAGGTGTGTTATATGCAATTTAAGATAAAAACCTGGAAAAAATCGTGTAAGTGATTATGAAAATGTGGAACAGCGACGGAAACGGTGATTGCTTCAACGAGTGTTATTGAACAAAAAATCGGAGGTGGGCGAATAGGTCTTCAATATTTTAACGAGAGCGGTGTGACGAGAGCGGGGAGAGAGGAGAGAGCGAGATGAAAAGGTACTACAAGGTGAAAACGGGATAGAAAAAATGAATAAGAAAGCTAGGTAGAGAATAAGAAAGAAGGGGAAAGTGAGAATAGAAGAGCAGTACAGAAAGAGAAAGAGGGAGAGGGAAAAAGAAAGGAGGAAAGGAAAGAGATAAATGGAGAGAGCTGAAGATGGATAGAGAGTGAGATATGAAAAGAGATTGAGAAAGAGAGAGTAGGAAAGGAAAACAGAGAGAATGAAAAATAACAGCAAACAAAGCTTTAACATAAGACATTTTTCATACAATTGCATACTATACAAGTCTCTGGTCTCGTGCTGAAATGCCTTATGATCAAATGAAACCAGAGGCATATAATGTCGAAGTTTTCTTATTGGCAATGTTTTATGTAGATGCCAGTTTTGGTAAATGTACAAACATTGTAGATAAAGCGTATCTATGTGTGCGACGTACGTTAGAAAAAGGTGCCCAAGCTGAACTGAGACCCGGCCCACTTAGCGTGATGAAGCATGTGACAATATTACTATAAATAATTTTTTATGAATATATATTTGTTCATACACATACGCACGTACGTTTATTGCTTTTAAGTACATTTATAATTGCATTCGTTTGGTATTCTCACATTAGCCGTTGTTGAACTATTTTTGTATGCTACCAAGCTACATATGTACATACATACATATATGAAATGTGAATTAGATTTTTATTTTTATTTTTTTATACCTATGGGCATAAAGTCATAAATAAACACGAAAAAGCCAACTATTTTTTGGTTTTATTGTTGTTATAGTGATGCCAGTGTTGAATATGGGTGCGTTTTAAGGGCTCGTTTGAGTATAGAACAATAAGCTGATCAAAAAAATGTAACAGCCAGGAGTTGTTTTTGTATTAAAGGTCAGAGCTGATTAAGAGTTTTCATAGATGACGTCGTTGTAGCAAGTTTTTCCAATTTTAAAACTCTCTTGAGTGCCATATTTCATGGTTTACAAGTCAAAAAGTCGCTCATAGGCCGTGGCGACCTGCTACGGTATGCATCCCATCGTTCCATTTCTCTGCTTTGTATATAGTCCTTCGAATAAGTTATATATTGCCGGTTTCGTCAAATTTGAACCCCCTGTACTAATAAATAAATTTAATATTTCACGGTCCAACACATTTTACCATATATGTAATATTCCTATACTGCAACAAAAGGCTAGGTACATTCCCAAACATCAGAGTGCCCATATATTGCTGTTTAAACGTTTTTGTTTTTGTATTCAATAATCGAATGTACCTAAATTTAAATTTTTTCTTGTCACACTTATGCTGCTACAATCACAAAAATTGTATAGGCTGTCTTGTTTTGATTTCGAATTCAAAACATATTGCGAGCATTTTATATTAGCAATATAGGAGTAGTACATATATGAATTTTACTTAGGTTGGCGTACCTGCTATTTATTTATTTATTTATTTACTTTTTAGTCTACAAATTTTACAATTAATCAGACTAAATATGAATGAATGAATGAATATAAATGCGGATTACAGTGTAAAATTAACAAGCATACATATTGAGCAAAATATAAATAAATAAAAAATATATGTATATCATATATTATTGAATCAGTTGTCGGATAGACTGTGATGCCGAGCAACGGAATTGATTATCGGTGCTGTCGGAATGGACGTGATTTCGAGCAGCTGATATATATTTAACACACAATGAGTAGGGCTGTGATGTGTGGGAGGTTGGAAAGGACGTGATTCCAAGCCACCCCACAGTGTTTCGTGTAGAACATGCTAGCTGGACAAATTATTTTATGAGATTTTCTGTTTCATATGGAGTCATTTATTACGAACTACGTCCATTTGTTTTGCAGGCATATGCTCTTTTTTTATTTTTTTCCAAAATTTTACTTCATATGCATACATTTGCTTATTTCATATACAGTAACTAATGTGAATAAGTGACATAGATCCAAAAAAATTTAAGGACTTAGAATATACTTTATTGTACTTTAAATTGAATGACTACAAATCTCAATACTCTAAAAAATTCCATTTATAATTTTTTATGAAAATTCGTCGATATTTTCAAACATTTTTTAATATAATTTAGTTTTGGTATAGATCGTTGACAAATTTTCTTATGGGAAATTAGTATAAAATAAATTTGCGAAAGCGAAGATTGTAAGAATTAGTCCAAAAGGGTGTCTACTTATTTATGTGAGGACTGTACATATGATACACTCTACATGATTTTGTATATTATTTGAGTATTCTATCCCGGCAGTTACACATTTGTTCCACAAATTATTTTATAGTTACCAGCGAGGCCAGGTCATGTAAAGTGTTTGTTCATGCATGACAATCAGTAACCAACAATGTATATATATTAAATTTAATTATATGTGACAAATAACTAT